>JAUTBX010187380.1:0-15160 GCA_032361465.1 Lepetodrilus tevnianus
GTCAACAACACTGTGATTATAACCTATATTGCTATGAAAATGGTTCTGAGTACACATTATTAAGCACTCGCTACGCCCATGTTAATGGAGACCGTTATAACGGGGTCTGACTGTACTAGTATATTTCTCATATTACAATGTATGTACAAGAATATGTATGAAAATGAATTAAAAGATTTCTTAAGGAAACATCACCTATTACTAATAGTATTAGATGCATCATATACACATACACACAATTTCCATGTCCTACTTGTATACTACCTACATATTTACAAGTGAGTACAAAATATTGTATTATGTAGATACAACTTGTTCAGTTTTCCTGAACTGATTTAATAATTATTTGCAGACTATAACTAAATCGATAACAATAGGATTCTGAAATCTGTTAAGATTGTAGCAATAAGAAATGATTTTCTATATTACACAGTGTAAGACTACATTCAATGTAAATACTGTAATAGCTAGCCAATATTTCAAATTAAATTGTAGATATTTCAACTGTTCAATTAGTTTGGCTCTCAAACTAATCAATATGGCTGCAAATGTTCACTAATCTGGAAATGTCAAATGAAGCCATTATTGAGGTCAAATTCATGTTTAATACCAAAGGTGAAACTTCAAAAAGGTTATAATTTTACTTGCAAAGTTTAATTATTCACTATTTCAGATAATGCTGAATGACACCTGATGCCCTATCTTTGCTGGATTAGACACAGACACTGCCTTTTAGGGCATTTCTGGTTGCCTCTATCATGGAGAGGGTTAAAATGTTCAGGGCTCCGCTGTACAAAACAGTAAGGTATTCTTAACAGCAACCATTAGAACTAAACTGTGGATAAGATTGGAGTATGGTTTAGATTAGAGCTAAACTGTGGATAAGATTGGAGTATGGTTTACATTAGAGCTAAACTGTGGATAAGATTGGAGTATGGTTTACATTAGGGCTAAACTGTATTCTACAGCAGACCCCTGGTTGCTAGACGTCTAGTAAAAAATAAGTGATTTTTTTATAATTTTTTTTTTATGTCTATGTTACTAATTAAGACAAGTAATTCATGAAATTAAAATGTGATGAAACACTATAACTACTGGTTTTGGTTAGCAGACATACAGATTCTACAGTTAATTACAGTAAATGTTTAACCCTGTCCATAAATAGTGATGCAAAGATGTACTCATTACATAATAGTTCACTTTGAACTGTAGCGGTGGATCACTTGTTATGGAAAGAAATATGGCTCCTCTACTGAAATATAAGTGCATTCAAATGTCACACATGTACATACTTATATACACACAGACAATTTTTTCCAACCAAAAGATAATATTCCTATTACCAAACATAATTTTTTTTCTCTCTTATTTTTCTTTGCACACACCTTTGAAAATATGTTGGAAATATGATATTCAAATATGAAACCATAATTAGCCTGACATTCATAACAAAAACAAGACTGCATAATATTGTACTGATTGTTTGGTACCAGTTAAATTCAATGTGAAGCCAAACTGATTAATCATGAGATATTTAAGAACATCTCACAGGTGAGTGCATTTTCATATAAAGTCATAAACATATCTCCTTGTTTCACAAACAGTCAAAGAATAAAACACTTCTTGAATGTCTAACAAGGAATGTAAAGCAATCTATAAAAGTATTATAATAGAGACTCCTGTGCCATTGTGTGTAGCTACAGTTTGCATACGGTATCAGTAACATTGCTAATGTTGGGAGTCGACTACAATTGTATAAATATATCAAAACAACTATTCACAACCTGTGTCAGTTATGAAGCAATGCAAGCAATACGTTATAGCTTGTAGTTCCTGCCATGTAAAGGCTTGGCTCTGTATCGTCTGGAGAGGCCAATTCTGATTGGTCTGGTGCAGGCTTTCAGTGGTAGAACGGTAAGTATGGAGTCAGCATCTGAAATGTAAATACATAACTATTATGTAAACATTTAAATTTATTACAGTATTGAGTAATAATGCGTGCGCAGTAATTTGTAAATAAATATAACAGATACTTGTACAACGATGAGCTCGCCAGAGAAACATATCACAATAAGGGAGACAACTCAATCCATATCTTCTGCCTGTAGTAAGGTATACCCATTATTAATTTAAAACTTGAATGATCTTTGTATATATGCAATATTATACGAGTAGTGCATATTGTTGATGAATCATAGATATTTTTTTTATAAAAGTATGAAACATTCATTCTAGACATCTAGAGCGTATTCGTTTCAAACATTTGATTAAATTAGCCAATGACCAAACACTCATGATACGAGTACCCTCATTGGCTAATTTCATCATGCGACTGTCAACCTAGTGTAGGTCAAGTGTTGAATTGAATACGCTCCTTAGCTCCTAGACACTACACGTACATGTACATACAATGTACTATAGTATATAGTACCTAGAATGGAATATCGTAGTGTGCAGAATGAAAGATATAAACCCTTTGCAAAGTCATCCTAGTATATTCATATGATAGACCTTGTCAAATCCAGTGTTCGAAATAATGAAAATAATGAGGGGGTCATTCTCCATAGGGCCGGTTCAATGTCAATGGTGGTAAAATGTGTCATTTTCAGGGAGTCACACAGATACCTTTAGCATTGCAGATTTTCAAATGACCCCCGGACCCCCTATTAATTCGAACACTGAAATCCATTGGAAGCCATTCTAAAAATAATGCAAATCTTTAAGTAAATGGTAATATAAATTATAAAAACAAAACAAACAAAAAGTGCCCTCAATGTCTTTGTATACAGGGGTAGAAATAATGCCTGCCTGCAGGCCAAAGGCACTTAAAATCATTGTGAGGCACGCTAACTCCATTTCTGGCGTGCCATTTTGGCCCTCTTGATTTTAAATAGTCTGTTCTGGTTTAAAAAAAAATTATAAATAAAAGTTTATAATGCATAAATATACATAATCACACACTCGCACAAACCTCAATAAATTGAGGTATGCCTAATGTTTTTCTATTACAAATATTACCAAGGAAGGTCCCCTTTACAAGAATTAGCTTTTATTAGCAATTTATTTTTATTACAATTTTGAATTTTAATAAAAAATCGAGAGCACTTTAGTTTCCAGAATAGTGTACCCTCCTGACTATCTGAAACTTTACACTTATTTCTACCCATGATTATATATATAGCTTACAGGGATAGAGCTAGACACTTGTTCAGCAACCCAATCCACTTCTAATATTAAAGGTATTCTACAGGCTAGTAGAAATTTCATGTTTTGTTATTTATATAATTATTTGGGCGAGTATGTTTTAAAGTTCCATCCCTGAAGTTGTGGTCTGAAATTCCTTAAATTTGAAAGCCACTCCTGGGAGTCGAACCCAAGTTGCTAACGCTCTACTGACTTGGCCAAAGGGATAGCCCAGCTGGAGGAGACCAGTAGCAGCATCTGATATCACACAATAAGCAGTGAATACTGTACCGTGAGCTGGATCCGTCGGTGCCTGTGTAGTATTCTCCAGGTCCAGAGATGGGGCGTACTTCCACTTGAAAATGGGGGTATGTTGGAAACTGTCCTGGCTCTTCAAACTCAACTTCTCTGAAAAAAATGATTCAGGAATTTAAATTTTTTTAATTATTATTTTTAAACAATATTTATTTGAAAACTTCCTGGATTCATGAACAGCCAACTAAATGACTACCTGAACATGTCTCCCGGTTTCACATACAATAACATGACGACATGATACACACTTGAGCACATAGTACAGGTTTGCGGAGAGCAGGTACGGTTATAAACACAATATTTTATTAATTAGTTTGGGAATCTATTGCTTTTGGTTAAATAGTTATGGAATGATGAACATTTTTTTTTTCACTTTCTGCATAATCATTTGGTACCCTGTGAAGTATGGTAGGAATGTCTATATTTCTTACAGATTCAGGAATGGATATCACAATGACAGTACTGGGTATGCACATTGTATGTACTGTATCTGGGTATTGTTTCATGATGCTCTCGTATCCACCATAGTGCTCTTGTATCTGTCTATCTCACTAATAGATCTGATACAAGAGCACTATGGTCTGTTAGTGAAAACAAGAGTGTCACAAAACAATACCCTGGGTTGTACTGTAAATCACGAAATTAATGCGTCACTAATTTAATGCGGCCTCTAGATGTTAGACGTAAATGCGACACCAATAAAATGCGAATGGTAATGTCTCCATACATGTTTTTTCCCCGGTCTTACCTTTAATGCGCAGCAATTAAATGAGACAATATGGCGGTCGCATTTTCACATTAATATTCTGCTCGCATTAATTTCATGATTTACAGTACACTGTATATCATGACTTGCATTAACACAAACATTCTTCAGATTTAAAAAAAAATTCATTTGTAGGTTAACGTTCCCTCAGGTGGATTGTAAAATTAAAAAATATTGTATAAAATAATAACCCAACTAACTACACTCATTCTCATGAATGAAAACCTATAAATTCTGACATTGTCTCTTAAATTTACCAATTTAACAAACCTTTCATGTGACACTGTCTGCTATCATCATACATGGTGAAATCACTGTCATCTTGATCGGGAGAATCACATGGCACTGCACGGTCTGTTGGTTCCAACCCGGTCTTCGAGGCATGGTCCATGGGATGTTGGTTTCCACCTAGACCCCGGTCTCCATCAAGACCCTGGTTTCCATCTAGACCTGGGTCTCCATATAGAACTTGATCTCCATCTAGAACCTGGTCTCCATCTAGACCCAGATCCGTCCCGCTCTCTCGTAGGTAGTCTGCGATGCTTACATAGGACACTGAGGCAGTGAACGGTTGCGTGCATAGGAACTGAAAGTCTTCATTTGGCACGTAATGGTTGGTAATTTGGCAACATGGGGGCTGGTCCTCCCATCCATAATCTGCTGTCTGATGAACGATTGATGGCACGGTTGCATCCGGACCTCGTTCAGTGGTGGCTCGCTTAACGGAACTCTCTGATGTAACATTTCCCAAGGCCAATGAGGAGACTGCACTCTCACTGTGGTTTAGAAATTCTTTTTCGGGAATGTGATTTTGAGTAATTTGTCCACATTGTATTATGTCATGGTCTGTAACTTGGACTGTGTTGGACTCTCCTCGACGTGAAATTGTAGTTTCTGCACATGGTATGATAGTTTCTGCACATGGTATGATAGTTTCTGCACATGGTATGGTAGTTACTGCACACGGTATGATAGTTTCTGCACATGGTATGATAGTTTCTGCACATGGTATGATAGTTTCTGCACATGGTATGATAGTTTCTGCACATGAAATTGTAGATTCTGCACATGAAATCATAGTTTGTGCACATGGTATGATAGTTTCTGCACATGGTATGGTAGTTTCTGCACATGGTATGGTAGTTTCTGCACATGGTATGGTAGTTTCTGCACATGGAAGGGGGACTATGGAATTAGTATCCCCATGTACAGATGAATATGGTGTCTTGGTATGTTCTTCAGAGATAATTCCTGCTTCAGAATGTATTGGTACAGACTGCAAAGCACATTCATCATAGCTTACAGTGTTCATTATGTCCGTTTTATCTTTACCATTCGGTGTTTGTGTGTCTGGCTCCGAAATGGCACCATCCAAGTCTATTTTCCCGTGAAGTACTGTACATATGTTACCGGGAAACCAATTGCTCTCACATTTACTTGAATTTTCTGTCAATTCCAAAGGGATGTTTCCAGATTGAGATCGAGGTTGGCCTTTAAAATCAATTTCTTCTCCAGTTATGTCTACATTGTCATCGACACTAGTGCAGTGAAATGATACTTCGTTATCACCAGTGCTTGACATCAGTGTTCTGTTAACTCTGTCGATGGAACCATCACTCACATGCCTTTCGCCATTAATTTTGTCTTCATTTTGACTTGACAAATCAGAATTTAACACGTTTCTATTCACAGAAATGAGCTCATCACACATATCTTCATCACAGCATACCTCCACATCGCTGCAACTGCTTTCCTGGGGGTGTTTTTCTCTATTATTCAATTTGCTTGAATCCAATTCTCGGTTTTCTGATGCTGCAGTGAGTGGGTGTGTATTCTGTTGGAGCAAAGATAATTCCCCCGTTGCCTCATTCGATCTATAGATTTGCTGGGACTGCGGGAACTCACTGCATACCTGTGGCGGTACTTGAAGAGATTCCACTGTCTGGGACAATCTTAGCATGAATTTATCTCGGCTGCTCTTCTGCGATTCTAGACTTGGTGCAGCGACGTTTTCCTGTGACATTCCAATTTCCTGTTGCCTATTATCACAGTGCATGGCGATAGGGCCCCGACAGTCTGAACAGGGGCTACCAATCTTCTCCAAGCCGCCAATATTGGTTTCATTGATTCCGCTTGAATCATCATGGCCCAAACATGCTCTCGGACATTCAGCAACCGGTGGGCGCCCAGGACACAGGCTCAGGGCTCTGTCCCTTTCTTCTGAACCCATTTTCAATCTGTTTCCTACAGAATCTCCCTGCTTCTCTGCATATTGATTGCGGATAATGCCTGCATGGCCATTACCTCCCACAAACTCTTCAGTATGTTTTTCCACTACCAGTCTGTCCATGGTTAGCATGACCTCTGTCGAAGTTTCATCGGCATGTCTCGGTTCAATTTCATTATTTAATGGGCTCTTGTCTACTAACGGGGATGTAGTTTCGTCCAGGCGGCTGGAAATCTCGGCGCCCGAAAGAATTTGCGCGGAAAAACTTTCAGAGCATTCTACCAGTTCTTCATCCTCATGAGAAATGATTTGGTTTTTATCACATACATCCATGTGTTCATTGGTGGAGATACCTTTGTCTTTTTCACATTGAACAGAAAGCAGTTCATTTGCGCAGAGCATCGTTTCATTTCCTGAATCGCAATGTGAATTACAAATTTCCTTCCCTTCATCCATTAAATTCAAATTGTTATCATGGTCTTCGGATAATGTTTGACTGCCATTTGAGGTAGAGATTTGGTTGTTTTCAGTGGGTTGTGAACTGTTCCAGAAGCAAGATGGCATGAGCTGCAATTTACAGGCAAATTCTATTTGATGACATAGTAATACTTCGTTCTGTGTGGAGGCCGTACCGATGTCTTGATAAGTACTATCATTTCCAGCTTGACTGTCCCTTATTACTACACAGGAAATTGAATTTGTACAATTGTCTTCCGTCTCTTCCATAGAATTGATATGAACATGGAGATCTACACACTTCAAGTCGTTGATATTGTCTTCCATATGCCTGCATCCATGTAAATCTTCAACATTTTCCGTCCATGTTGCATTTTCCATATGATCTATACATTCCGAATTTTCAGTCTTATCTAAACATACAGAACTAGACAAAGTTTTTTCATTACTACCCGATAGCACAACATCGGGGCAGTCATGTTGAATTTCCGATTGAGAACACTGTCGAACGTCATCAGTTTCGTCACGAAACAAGCTAGCAAGCGTCCTTGAGACGTCCTCCAAGATATTGTGTCCCTTGGTGCAGTTCTCAACGAATACGCCGGTAAGATCATCCCGAGGAGAGTTGTACGGTACGTAGCTCAAGCCGGTCTGCGAATGCTCACCTGAATCAAATCCGTCTTGACTGACATCACATTTTTTATCCTCGGAATTAGACCCATCACTCTCAGTGATTGAATTACCGCTCACACAATCAAGCATGCAAACACTTTGAGCAGGTTGGCAGACCACTGACGCATCATCGATACCGGGATCGACGTCCATATCAATGCACTCTCCATCCAATGCTATCTGTACCTCCATGACACATAGTGATAGTCACTACACTGTGATGAATTAGATTGTACTGTATGTCAGTTTTTATATCCAAGACTTGTCCGCTTAATGATGCGTCAATACCATTAATTCACACTGGGAATAGGCTTTGTTAACTGGCAAATGTTTTTCTTCTTATAAATATGTCATTACCCTACTGGGAAGTCTGTAAAACCGGGTGTTCTTCAAACCTAAATGTAAAAAGATGGAACAGGATATAAATATTTATGTCAATTGTCAAAGTGAAAATTAAAATTAATATGAAACAAGACATTTACATCAATTAGCCTAACTTCACATGGTTACCGGTACATTTTAACTTTATACAGGAAACTGGAAATGCCCTGGGGCCTGTTGCACAGAATAGTTGTAGTTACACATTGATTATAAGTTAACTTTTTGCAACCTGCCACAAATGTAAGAGTAAATCTGGTTGCATTAACCACTTTTATCGCTACAATAGTTTTAGCTAACCATATTCTCAAGGTTCCATGGCCTTCCTAAGGATGTCTCTATCAATGTCAATCACATCTTCCCGGTCTTATAAGTTAATTCTCTGACTAGTATACTATTCTTAAAGGCATAATATCACAGTTGATAGACCTGTATAATGGACAAGCAAATTTTGATCTGAAACTAATTACGCTTGATTTATCTACCCAAAAGTTGTTATTTACTGATGTGCTTAGTCCCCAGTACTCAATAGTTATCAAAATATTATATTATTAATATTTTATATGAATAAATGGAACGTTCTGCTATTTATCTTTTCTTTGATACATCAACTGATCTATGAAGGAATTGCGAGCAAATGTTGCCGTTGCCGTGGTCGTACCACTGAGTTGCATTGACATAATGAAGCAAATAATACATCCATATTCAGATTGTCTATCGGGGTTGCAGTGGATATTTGTCTACCAAACAGCGGTGGAACGGTTTTTGGAAGTACAAACATGATTTTATGTATGTCAAGTGAATGCATTTTGCAGTTGTAGCTAAGAACTAGTCCAAAACAACCATAAATATCTGTGATGTTATGCCTTTAAATATAGCGATACAAGTGTTTTATGCAATGGACTTACACTAGTAGTGGGTTCCGAAAATTTGACTTGCAATCACATTGTAGCTACAAATTGTACAACTGCTCTATGGAACGGGTCCCTGTACAGTAGTATTATATAATTTCAACAGACAGGTTAAATAATTATTCACCTTTTATTGTTATAATTTGTAAAACAATAGATCTAGCTATCCTACTTAAAAATAAAAATAATGTTTAAAAATACGGTAAGTTTAAATTTTATTTGAATATTTTTACAATTGTTCAAAATTATATGTGGTAGTGGAAGACAAATTATGGGGGTGCAGACATTATAACAATATTACTGATTGCATCAGGAATGATATAATGGATCCCATGGGGAAATAAATTAGAACATCTATGGTTGGTATCATAACAGTGACAGCATTCATCAAATTGAATTGGCTCTTCTCCAGTATCTCTACATTAAGGTTTATTGTTATTACAACTGTACTTTACTATTTGACAGTTATAGAACTTTTTATTGCCAACATCCTAAATTGATAACATAATAGTTACTCATTCAACACAGCTGTTATTGGTATTACATTTGATTACCAGTTGGTTATGTGAAATTACTAAGTGTAGAAAGAGACTTTCAGTATATTGATTTTGATTCAGTATCAATTTATGTTAATCTAAAGACTTTTACGCAATGAAGTGAAATAAAATAAAAAATCTATCAAAATGTGGACAAAACTCTCCAAAGACTAGCTCAATATTGGTATAATAGTTATAGTGTATTTATATGAATATGCATGACATCAAACAGCCATATAACACATTTTATTTTTAACATAAAAATAATAATAATCAATTCGTAAATTTGTGATTATATAAAATGAACAAATAAAACCCCACTTTGCATGTGGTTTGCAGTACTGTTTCTCTTTAAATACTTGGGCACTCCTGTATAAAAATGTGTAAGAGTTACGCCATTTCGTACAGGGCCCTGAAGTGAATTATTTGTGAGATTGATTAAGCTTTCTCTCAGTATTTAAGTGATTTTGCAACAATCTGTTTGGGATATTGAGCTGATGCTAATTACAAGTAAACAGAACATGTTGATCAAACAATTGTTCATTGCAAATAACCCAAAAATTAATATTGGAAAAATCTAGCTAATGTCTCATTGGAAACAAAATAAATCTGGCAATGACTTTCAGTTCTTTATTCAGAAATTATCCATTATTCGAATGGAAAATGAAATAGATGCATTGAAATAAATGAAATATTTATGTTTTTCTTGCTGTACAGAATGGATTTGATATGTTGCAAAAACACAAATTTGCAAACAGCACCTTTTATTATAATAACAATTAAAAAAAAATATGGGCTTCAACTTCAAGTGAGCAACTTATGGGTGCCAAAAACTTATTGGTGGTGCCCATTTTGTAATCATGTAATGTTTTTACTTCCTTCTTTTCTATATTTTTAATTGGCGACACTTTCAAGATTCTTTCACGTACATGATTACATCACAACTTGTCAGTTTAGGGCAGGAGGAAACCCACAACATCTGTAGCGATGAATGTTGCAATAAACCTGCGAGCACGGGCTGGTACTGACAGACCAAGGATGATATCTGCATTGCCAATTTAATTACAGACAATGCATCCGATCAATATTGCATCAGAAAGGTAACTAATCTATAATAATAATATTTTGAATTTTTAAATATTTTCTTTTTATTAACTAAGGTCAGGGACCCATCAACGACATAATCCCTTTCTAATGAAAGGTACCATATAAGTTAGGCCAGCTGGAAATCCACATCATTTCCAAGTTGCAGGAGCTAATTTGTTAATATCCATTCATTGTTTGAAATAGAGGGGTCCAGGTGTTCACTCAAAGATCTGCAATGTTAACAGTACAGTGTTCGAAATAATAGTGGATCCGGGGGTCATTTGAAAATCTGTAATGTTAAAGGTATCTGGGCGACCTCCTGAAAATTACAGATTTTACCACCATTGCCTATAGTGAAGAATGACCCCCTAATTATTTTCACTTATTTAGAACACTGCAGTATCTATGGAGAATGAGCCCCATATATTTATTTTCTGAATTTCTAACACTGTCATTATTAATTCTACATGCATTACTAAAGCGATGATGTACAGTATTGATTTACCGACAGGCTTGTGATTCAATATGATCATATTGATAACTGCACTGAATCGGGAATATTTGCTACACGAAAGTCAGAAATAAGGCGAGTTTTCCAATACATATAAGTCTCTATAGATGAGCTATGTTAAGGCAGTTAGCTTACCTCTCTTTCTAAATAGTAGTATTTTTGCCGACCACTACTGACAAATAATCGTCTACATTTATGTGTCGCCATCTGAAAGTTATACGAGGAGTGCAGTGCAACAGAACACTGGTTGTACAAATTAGCAGTCGAATAAAAGCTTAGCCGTCTGCCTTAACGTAGCTCGAAGACTTTTACGGCAGAAAACTCACCACATGACTGACTGACTGTATGTATTGCTTGAGACAAATTTAGATCACATAATCCTCACTTTTGAAAAACATTTGCTATCAATTTTCCTTTTACCTCCACTACGTGTATCAATAGATTATAATCTATGGTGTATCCGACTTATTCTTAGGCCCTAAGTTTAGGTTATGTACTTTGGATATACTTTGATATACCGGTAGATATAACTACACCTACAATATTTAAAAAGTACATGTTCTGAAAGTTGTCCCAACTTTGTGTGTCAAAATTAGTTTTCATTTCTATAAGTAGAATCAAATCTAGTTTAGGTTAGCTAAACCATCTACTCAAGTTATATTTTGTCTGTTACATAATAATAATCCCTGATGAAATATATACAGATAACTATTAGACATTCTATTGCAGTTTGCAAATCCATATTCATTGATTCAAAAGCGAAAATCTGCAAACTCAGCATCTCAGTGAGATTCTCACTTCTGTCTGAGAAGTGAGATTTGAGTTCTGAAATTTTATCTGAAACTCATAAAATGCGACCACGCACAGATGAATATTTTAATATGCCTAATACATTATATCCTATCGAACACCAAATACATAAGAATTCAGATATATCACCTTAAGAATGGTATAAAAGAGACTTTCTTGTCAGTCTTGGTCAGCTGTTTGGTAGATCTTGCGACCAACTTGAGCAAGCCAGTTAGCAGACGACACACGGTGACCTTTAAACACGTGACATTTGACCCTGCCGTCACGCTTGTTTGAGTAGGTGTTCTAGACTAATATCTAACAGAATTATCTAATAATTAGGTAAATAAGCATGTCTAGATGAGACAATAATTTGCATTAGAACATCAATAAGTCAGAAACCTGTATAAATCGACCTTGGAAAAATCAAAAGTTAAACACGTGCATTTGTTTACAAGTTAAAAATAGATTTCACGAGGCAACGAGAATTAATATTTTCATAATTTTGCAATAACAACAACTGATCATGACTGTTTATTGTTTGAAATGGGACTTATTGTCACATCCTTTATTCGAACACAAATAAGCGTGTAGACTATTTTTATTTCCTTACCTGTCGACGACGTGGTTGCCATATTTGGAAAGTGTGACCCGGAAGAGAAATGCAGTTGTCCTCCAAATGGCCGAAGTAGTCTAATCGGTTTACATGGATCGTTGATGGTATAAGATTCCCCAGACGATAACTACGTGTATATACAGGTTGGAAACGCATCATTTACATCTTGAGTGTATATTATATTTATTTTTCCAGGCTGTATGATGCAGAAAACTGCATGCATTTAATCATGTAACACATGGCAAGCTAGATCGATTTCTTCACCAGCACATTCGCGTTTGTGGTTTGCAAACATTTCCAGACGGAGTAAAATCTCGTTTCAATATGTTATTGTTTTTACTGTTGTTACACTATCAATTAATATTGTGATCGTATTTTAAGACACAATTGTATGTATTTTAGATTGTCTGTGTCACATTACAGAAGAAAATGAGCTACACCCGTTACACAAACAATTTATTCTAGAGTTTAGTGAACACGGAAGTAAAGTTCTTGTCAAGAATTTTGTCTCTTGCAGGTGTGAATGGTCACTTGTTGATAATGTAAATATCCTTAATAGACGTGTGTGACAGAGTTTAACATATGAGCTTTTAACTTTATTATATAAGTAGTATTTGGTTTAAAGGATGTACAATGATGTAATAACTTTTGTTTTAATGTAGACTGCAATGTAGTCGTTTTTTTATGTTTTATTTATTTTTTATTTTAATAAATTGTGGTTTAGTAAATTAGATGCGTTTTCTAGATTCTTTCACATATCACGGCTTGTCAATTTAAGGCAGGAGGAAACCTGCAACATTCATTGCACTGAATATTGCAGTAACCGGCAAGCTTCGGCTGGTACAGACAGACCAAGGATGATACCATAACTAACTGCATTTCCATGTACAAGTTCCTCTGATATTAACTATTAAATTGAAGGAATACTCCTTTTATTCATATGATATTCAGAATTTATAGAATTCTAGCTTACAGTGGTATACAGGGTGAATCCTATCCGTCGTCAACACGTTTTTCACAATTAAGGGCTCTTATGATTCTACAAATTACAGTGGTTATAAAAGTTTTCTTTGAAATACCCTAATCTCTCAGTGTATCAATGCTTTTAAGTTCTATGTTACTTTTAACTTTAGGAATTTTAGAAAGAAATTTAAATGTTAACATAATTTCAGGAAGTCATGGTGTGCAGAATAGACATAGTCTAAAGTCATGGGCCCCTATTCTCGAAACTTCTTATGATCTTCTTAGCTTAAGAACATGAATAGCTCATACTATAGATATCCTAAGATAAAGTTAAGAATGTTCTTAGGCTAAGAAGATCGTAAGAACGTTTCGAGAATAGGGCCCAATGTGTGCAGAATAGACATGGGGCCGAGATTACTAACTTTCCTCGACTCAGGATTTTGTTCATAAAACATCATGTGACGTCATAGCTTACTCAACCCAACGTACTCAGGCTATGACGTCACATGACATTTTATGAACACAATCCTGAGTCGAGTATGGTACTCAGGAAAGCCAGTTTCGTAATCTCGGGGCATGGTCTAAAGAATAGCAGTATGACATCAGTCAAATTTCCAAACAAAATTTGCCGTGTATCGGTGAAAAGTTCCCACTGTGACGTAAAACAATACCTTATGCATTCAATCCAAACAAAACCATGACCTATTTTAACTGCCATGTCATTTTAAGGTGGCATGTCAAATTTCATGGAAATACCCTGCCTAAATATAGATGTATTTATATTCATGAGTATGCTCAGATCAGTGGCAATAGCAGATATCATCCTTGGTCTGTCAGTAGCAGCCAGTGCTTGCAGGTTTACTGCAACATTCAGTGCTACGGATGTTGCAGGTTTCCTCATGCCCTATACTGACAAGTTGTGATATTAATTAGTGAAAGAATCTTGAAAGTGACTCTAAATTTCAATTTAAAAAAAAATAAGACAAACAGGAGTGAGCGTGCCAGCTTGTAACATTTGCTATTCATTTGTAAATTAAGCACTTTTCAATGCTGAAAGAAATGGAAAAAACCTTCAAGATAGTCAATAATTATTATTATAATATAAGAGAAGATATTCAAATATAGTAATTACAAGAGAAGATATTCAAATATGTTGTACGAGTTGTAGTACAAATTAATTACTTACAAATTCATACAGTATACTTTGGTAATTTCTGTCATTATAAATAAATTGATCCATCTGTGTGATATTTGGTAGCAAGTAGGTTGGTTCATTCAGTACTTATTTGGATTTGTGCCAGTTTGTTGACAAGTGCGTATTTGCAACCCGACCCTTCATTTTATTAGAATCCGCAGATCAATAACATTGGCTGATACATAATAAGTAAGTTAATAACTTAATTACATAACCATGACGATAGTAATTAACATTATGCCATATTAAACTCAGTTCAATATTAATATTAGTCACATTTATGTTGTGTCATGTCCTAGCTCATTGCATTAGTTTATACCCTGGTCAGTGGATCGGTGTGTCTTTTCAACTCCCTGGAGAGTATGTAACAGCTGGTCGAAATCCAGCATAGTACAAGCAGGGCATGTGCATAATAATAATAATAATGTGAACACTTATATTGTGTCAAATCCATGCTCTGAAGCATGCTCATGGATAGCACTAGGGGTGTGCGATATTACCGGTTTACCGGTATACCGCGGTACTAATTTGCCAATACGATGTATTGCGGTTCACT
>JAUTBX010187491.1:0-15157 GCA_032361465.1 Lepetodrilus tevnianus
TATATATACAAGATACACAAATTCATTCATTTTATGTTAAAATGTTGTTTATAAAACAAAATAATAATGAAATAAAAATTAAACAATATATATTCTTTAAATTAAAAAAAATTTTAGGATGGCTGAGAGTAAGCGGAAGACTGTAGATCTTTTTACGGAGATGTACTCCTCCTATAAACTATACAGGATAGTATATAGAGTACAAAGGACTTTGACTCCTTTAGTGGTAGTTCGTCTTGCCTCTTGTAGGTTCTTATGGTGTATTTATTGCACGTTAGGTTTTCGTCCTGGAGGAATGTTGGATTAGCATTGAGGACTAGAATTTTAGATTAATTTAAATCGAAAACTTTCAAAGTTTTAGACAGGAAACGGATTCCTAAGTTCTGTGCTCTATAGTTGAATTAAACAACGGTAAATTGCAAGTTTATAGGTGTAGTAATACTAGAGTGTGGTTGTAGGGCTTATTTAGTATAATTAGTATGGCTGTCTTCCAAATAGCGGGTTTAAATAAGATTTTTTTAAAATAAGCAAGCAGGATAAGCTAATTGAAGCTAATGGGCTCATGCCCCGAAAATGGCACACTTGTGTGCCTCTTGTTACAAATAAGAAGGTGGTGAATTTGGTTTTGGTTTAATTTTTGGCTATAGCTACATGAAATGCATGGTACTTTAAGGGTTCTGGTGAGTAGAGGCAGGGAGGTATAGTAGTTTAATTTAAGATTATTCTGGTACTTTGAGCCGTTAGTATAGTAATTTTTAGATTATGCTTAAATTTCTAGTCACTAGGTGTTTACACCAGTGTTGAGGATTAAACAATGAACGAAAGTTTGATTTAGTGAGTAGGTAGATTCAGGTCCGGCGAATATTTGTGCCAGCAGCTGCGGTTACACAAATGGGTCAAGTCAAAACTGGTTCGGCAGAAGAGAGGGTTAAAAAGGAAAAATAGATGGAAGACGAACACTAATTTAATAAAGGTACAATTCGGGTTAGAGGGTTACGTTCTTGGCTTCCTAGGTTTTGAGGCCTTGAAATTTTAGGCGGAAACCGGGATTAGATACCCCGTTATTCTAAAATGTAAAATTTGATATATAATATTTGCCTGGGTACTACAAGTTTTAAATATAGGATGAAACTATTTAAAGGTTACTTAAAACTTAAAAGACTTGGCGGTGCCTTATTTCCTACCAGGGGAACCTGCCCCATAAACTGATGATCCGCGTTTTAACTTACCTTGTTTTGAATTAACTTTGGTTTTTCAGTTTGTATACCGTCGTCGTCAGGCCGCCTCTGAGAGAAGTGGAGTGGCCTAGGAGAGCTTGTTGATTTTATTGGTAGAAATTTATAAAATTAAAAACACTCTAGACGTCAGATCGAGGTGCAGCTTATAGCAAGGCGGGAAGGTGGGTTACAATAGGTATTGCCTATTATGGAGTAGTTCTTGTAATAGAATTATGAAAGTGGACTTGGAAGTAATTTAGACTATGATTAGAAAGCTTAAATGAAATTTAACGGTACTAAGGTGTGCACAAATCGCCCGTCGCTCTTGTTGAGAAATAAGATAAGTCGTAACATAGTAGGGGTACTGGAAAGTGTCCCCGGGATAAAACAATAAAGCATAGCATATTTAATGTACTCCGCTTACACCGGAGAGATGGCTCAGAGGAGTCTGTTTTAATAAATAGATGAAGTTGCAAAGTTAAGATTTGGTTTATATATAGAAATATAAGGAAACGTCCGATTAGAGTAAGTAGTTTGGTGAGCGAAAACTTAGATTAATGCAGTTGATTATCCGAGAGGGAAAATTATATAATGGAAAATTTAATTTTAGTAGAGTTTAGGGCTTGTACCTTTTGCATCATGGTTTTCTAAGAAAAAAACTTAAAATTAGGTTATCCCGAAATGAGGTGAGCTATCTTTGCGCATATAATTGGCGTGGTAAAGCCAGGTATAGACGGAAAGATTGGAGTGAAATGCTTGTCGCACCTTGTGATAGCTGGTTTACTAGGAAAAATATCGAAGTGTTGATTTATTGAGAGATTTCGGTTAAAAGTAGAATCGGAGATACAAAAATAGAATTTATGCGGGAGAGGATCAGCTCTTTCGGTTATTAAGAAGATTGTTAAGTTGCTAGCTATTAAGTGGGCTTAAGGTTAGTCATCTTTAAGAAGTTTGTTAAAAAATAATAGTGTAATTAAGCGATTAATATTTATTTTTTTCTAATATTAAAAATGTACTAGTAGTGAAGGTTATACAATTTAGAACCTTTTAGATACTGGGAGAATGAGTATTTTAAAAAAACTTTTGTGTGTTTTATTTTATTAATGGAATTAACTGTAAGAAAGTGAGGGTTTAGAATTAAATCTAATGAAGGAACTTGGCAAATTTTGGTCTCGCCTGTTTATCAAAAACATGGCTCTTTGCTAGTTAGATAAATGAGAATAGAGAGTCTGACCTGCCCGGTGATGTAGGAATTAAACGGCCGCAGTACCCTGACTGTGCAAAGGTAGCATAATCATTTGCCTTTTAATTGAGGGCTAGTATGAAAGGTTTGACGTGGACTAAGCTGTCTCCTGAGGATTATATAGAAATTAATTTTTAGGTGAAAAAGCCTAAATACGGTTATGGGACGAGAAGACCCCGTTGAGCTTTAACTAAACTTGGGGATAGGAAAAACAGAAAGTGTATTGAACTAATTCCCAAGGTGTTTTTAGTGGGGGAAAACGGAGGAACAAACAAAGCTTCCTCTTTTTAAGATAAATTGAAACACAAACTAAAAGTATGTGTAGGTTTATATTTAAATTAAGGCTGATGTGCAAAGGTTTAATAAAAGGATCCGTTTAAATAAATAAAGACGATTAAGGGAGAAAGTTACCACGGGGATAACAGCGTAATTTCTTCTGGAGAGTTCATATTGAAGGAGGGGTTTGCGACCTCGATGTTGGATTAAGACATCCTGGGGGTGTAGCAGCTTCTAAGGGTTGGTCTGTTCGACCATAAAAGTCTTACATGATCTGAGTTCAGACCGGCGTGAGCCAGGTTGGTTTCTATCTTTAAGCTAAAAGATGCCCTCGGCTAGTACGAAAGGATTGCTGTGTAGTTGGGTAAATTATTTATAGTTTGTGAATTATACTAACAGATGTATAAAGGTGTTTAATTAGGAAAGTCTAGTTAATGAATAACACAGGCTTGTCAGGCCTGAGTAACTACAGAGGTAGTGATTTTCTTGTAAATTTAAACAGTAGCTAACTGGCACGGGGCTATTTCCCCATTTCTGATAAAATTATCTTGTTATTGTGCCTCAATTGTCTCCTATTAATTGATTGTTTTTATTTATAATATTTTGAATAGTAATCACGTTAGCTACATGTTTATTATGGTGAATGGTGGTTGTAAAGTTCTATTTTATGGTGTCGGGGGCCGGAAAGACAGGTAGGAGTATAAAAAGAGAGGCTTGAATATTTTGTGATGGTGATAGTGGTCTTACACCTAGTAAAGCTGGAAAAGTAGTTAGGAAGTCTAGAAAAAATAGCTAGAACTATTTATAGGCCTAGTTAGTTATAGATGTTTGGCTCTATAAAAAGAATGCTTGTAGACATTTTTTCTTCTTTTGATGACCACAATTCTGTGTTTTTGTCTCTTTATATTATTATATGGGGTGGTACATTTTTGGTTTTAATCGGGTTTAACTGTATTTATTGGGTCGATGCAAGTCGGTGGGTATATTTTATGAATCTCCCTAAGTCAGTTGGATTCTCCCAAACTGTTCGTTCTTTCGGGGTCAAGTTAGGCGGGTTTAGGGGGGTTGTAGTTTCTTTGTTTAGAGTTCTTCTACTTTTTAACTTAGGTGGCCTTATTCCTTATGTTTTTAGTGGAACTAGTCATTTAGCACTGACGTTTTCTCTCGGCCTACCTTTTTGGTTGTCTTTAATTATTTCTGGGGCTGTATACAGCCCTTTATCGGCAGCGGCAGGGCTACTTCCTGGAGGAGCTCCGGCTGCATTAAACCCTTTTTTGGTAGTAGTTGAGACTGTAAGAATTTGTGTTCGGCCTATTACCTTGTCTGTGCGGTTGGCAGCTAATATAAGAGCCGGGCATATTGTTTTAGGTTTAATCGGGGGGTATTTAAGTGTCGGGATTTTCACTTATCCTAAGCTAGTTCTTTTAGTATTAGTTGTGGTGCAGATTATCTATTTTATATTTGAAATTGGGGTAGCTTTAATTCAGGCTTATATTTTTTCACTACTGGTAATCTTGTACTCGGATGATCACGCAGTATATATAGTGACAAAAAAATAACTGTATGTTTGTTCTAGGCCATTCTGGGTTAATTTTTAGGCTGTTAATAGAGAGCGGGCTGTCACGGAGACAGGCTTACGCTAATAGGGTTATGTAGGCTAAGTTAGGGTCTTGTACCCAATTAAGAAGAGGTATTTTTGTTGGGTTATGAGGTATGTGCAAATCTATAGTCCGGCTCACTATATTTTATTTAAGGCTGTTTTTAATTACAGGCCTTTCATCTGCTATGACATAAATAGCCAGATAGAGTTGAAAGGCCTGTAATTAAAAACAGCCTTAAATAAAATATAGTGAGCCGGACTATAGATTTGCACATACCTCATAACCCAACAAAAATACGGATTGGGAAAATACTTAGAGGTTTGTTCTATCAGCTTGAGTTTATATTTTGTTTGTGTATCTAAGGTTTAAATAAAAGTTTTGATGTATATTCTTTTTGGGTATGTTGTTAGGTCAGTAGTAATACGGGCTTTAATGTGTTTAAGCTGAATAGTTTGTTTTTCAAGGCTGTTGAAGCCCTTTAATATTCTTGATTATGAACAGTTTATACTGTATTTGCCGGAAGTTGTGTCGGAGCAGTTTTTGGTTTTTAGTATTTTATCTGTGTTTGGCAGGTTTACAGTTTTATGCGGAGGACATGGCTGTTTTGGTGTCTGGTCTTATTGTTTGTGAGGCTAAGCCTAAGAATTATTTTATGCTGTTGTTTTGCTAGATTAGCATCAACATAGAAGTTTATGGCTTTTAAAGCTTAGAATAAGAATTTAGGTGTTATACCTGGTTAGTTGTGCTGCCTTGAGTGCAAAGTATGTTTTATTTGTTATTCAGAAAGGGTTAAAACAGAACTTAAGTTCATTTGCCAGTATATTGTGTTTAAATAATCTTATATTGGTATCTTAGGGGAAAACTCCCTTTTCAGCATCTTCAGTGCTGCGTTCTAGTTGATGAACTACTAAAATTACTATCTTAGTATCAAAATCAGGGCTATAGTGATAGCTATAATAGACACTAGAAGGGTAATTATTTTATTTTGAAAGGTTTGATTAATTTGGGACATCTTGACAGAGGAGGCTAATATTCCTTGGCCGCCAATAGTCTCTAGCCATCCCTGATCTAGCGTTTTAAAAGTTATTTTGCCGGAGATTAGAGAATGTAAAATTAAGGGTTGTGCAGAAATTAAAGCTAAAAACCATATAGAAGAGTTGAGATGGAGTATTGAGGATTTCTGAATAGAAAATAAATTTGAGGCGTTTCAATAGAGAGAGGCTAGCCACACTCCTCTTGAAATTACTAAGATTGTAAGAAGTTTGTGGGATAGAGGGAGTGTAAAAGCCTCATTGAAATCTAATGTAAGGCTTTGTAGGGTTCTTCCTGCAACAATAGTAATGGTTCTTAAAATAAGTATAGGGGTAGTTAAGGAAGAGTCTTCGTCAAAGTTGTTATGGAGGGGATAATGGTTACTTTGATTCCATAAAGAATAGAAAGAGAGACGAAGACTATAGGCAGCTGTTATTCCCGTGGCTAAAAAAATAAGAAGGATTATTAGTGTATTGGAAGGATTAAATAGCCTTCTTTCTAAAATTAAGTCTTTTGAATAAAAACCTCTTATAAAAGGGGCTCCGCATAAAGCTAGGTTTGCAATATTAAGACAAGAAATTGTGAGAGGTATCTGGTGTCATAAATTTCCTAGATTTCGCAGGTCTTGGGTGTCCCTATTGTTGTGAATAATAGCTCCCGCGCATAAAAATAGTATCGCCTTAAATAGAGCATGAGTTAAGAGATGAAATAGAGCAAGGTTCGGGAACCCTAGACTAAGGCTTATTATCATCACTCCTAATTGCCTTAAGGTGGATAATGCAATTACTTTTTTGAGATCATACTCGTAGTTTGCCCTGATTCCGGCCATAAATATTGTAAGGACAGCAATAAATAGCAATGCAGTATTAAAAACTTTAAAGGTATTGAGGAACGGGAAAAACCGAATTAGGAGGAAAACTCCCGCAGTTACTAGGGTAGAGGAGTGAACTAAGGCTGAGACAGGAGTAGGAGCAGCTATTGCGGCCGGGAGTCAGGCTGAGAAAGGAATCTGGGCTCTTTTAGTTATTCCTGCAATTACTAGACAAGTTGCTGTTATGAAAGACAGAGGGGTGTCCCATATAAACAGAATATTTCAATGGCCTTGAAGAGCAGTAAAACCAATTGCTATTAGGAGTATTACATCCCCAACACGGTTGGCTAAGGCTGTAATTATTCCCGCCGCCAGAGATTTTATATTAGGGTAATAGATTACTAAGGCAAAAGACACAATCCCTAAGCCGTCTCATCCGATTAACATCGAGGCTAGTCTGGGAATGAAAATAAGAAGGTTCATAGAAAGCACGAATAATATTACTAGCCAAGTAAATCGGGGCAAGAACGTCTCATTAGCTATGTAGGAAGAGGAAAATATTATTACACATGCTGAGATTAAGCAGACAACATTGCTAAAGACGATGCCTACAGGGTCTAAAATTAGAGGGAAAGTTAAAGATGTTCTGCTAACAGATAAAATCTCTCATTCGATTAGTATCGTTGAATTGGAAAAAATAAAAAAGAAAGATACTGGGAACATCAGAACAGAATAAGCAAACAAGAGGAGGGAGCTAATAGAAGGTCTTTTTACTATAAAGAGTGCTTTTATCATGGCCATTATTGAGTGAGAATTTTGCTCATCGTTAGGCCCACATCCTAAAATGTTTATTTACACTAACTCAATCATGGTTTTACAGAATTCAGTTGCAAATCCTGTCTGTCTTCAAAATCAGAAGATTTACTGGGATATAATGAAGTAGCAAGAGGAGAAGTGCCGGGCTATTAATCGTTCTTAGAGGAAGTAAAAACTTAGGAGATCTGCCGTGCTGGGTGGCTGTATACAGGAAAAGATTATACACGGCTGCTAGAAAACTTATCAGGGCGGCAGGAATTAGAAGCCATAACCGGTTAAAGAGAATTGCCGGGAAAACTATAATCTCGCTGATTAAATTAATAGATGGGGGAGCAGCCATATTTACTGCACAGAAAAGAAACCATCATATTGAAATAATTGGGCATATTAATAGCATTCCTTTTCTCATAATTAATCTTCGTGTATTTGTTTTTTCATAGTTGAAGTTAGCGAGGGCAAATAGGCCTGATGAGCAAAGGCCGTGGGCGAGTATTATTCTTAAAGCTGCCTGTCAGCCCCAGGATGAGCCGGAAAAGATTCCTGCAAGCACAAGACTTATATGGCCTACAGAGGAATAAGCAATCAGAGATTTAAGGTCTACTTGCCGAAAACAAATTAAACTGGTAATTACTCCCCCAAAGAGGGCAAAGCAAAATAAAAGGTCTTTAAGGTAGCCGGGTTCTGTCAGGCTTAGGAACTGATGTATCCGAATCATCCCAAAACCTCCCAACTTAAGCAGAACCCCAGCTAGGATTATGGAGCCAGCTACTGGGGCTTCTACATGAGCTTTAGGGAGCCATAAATGGACTGAGTATATAGGAAGTTTTACTAAGAAAGCTCCTAGTGCTGTGACAAAAATAAGCCTAGACAGGGATGAAGAGAGCGGGGCATGAGTTTTTAATAACAGAAGGTTAGGAAGTATCATGAACTCCGTCCCATAAAGGTTAGCGCTCAGTGTGATTAAAAGAAGAAGAGGCAGCGAAGCAGAAATTGTGTAAAGTATTATATATATTCCTGCTTGGGTACGTTCAGGCTGGTATCCCCACCCTAAAATGAGAATAAGAGTAGGAATTAGAGATGCTTCGAAGAAAATATAAAATCACAATGAGCTGCTTATAAAAAAAGTAAGGAGGAGAGCTAAGTTTAGCACACATACACACCAGGAAAATATTTTAACTCGGTTTATTTTTGCTTTAATAGTGTTTTGACTTGCGATAAGAGTCAGAAGGGAGATTCATCAAGTTAAAGAAACTAGGGAGCAAGTAAGGGTGTCTTGCACAGACCAGATTCTAGTTAAATATCTCCTTAAAAGCTCGTTGCTTCACAGGAGGAATAAACTCCTCAGGGATCCTAAGGAGAGGCCCCATACTCGAAAATACCAGGAAAGACTGGTACTACTAACTGTAGCTATAGTGGCTAAATTAATAAAAATGATACTTAGCATTTTTGAGATGTAAAACTAGAAACGTAATCATTCCCGTGTGTACGAATCAGGGAAATTAGAATTGCTAGGCCTAGGCTTGCCTCACATGCGCCTAAGGTTAACAAAATTAAACAAGAATGGGCCTCAAAATTAAAGGACATTGATCTTCTAAGTAGAAGAATAAATAAATTTAGTGTAATTGCTTCCAAGCTTAGTAGGGTCCTTAATAAGTGCTTATGTTGGAGGCATAGCGTAGTAACAGCAAGAAGCACACCAGTTGCGGGTAAAAAAGTTAGATAAGGAATTCTGACCATTGCTAGGCAATAGAAGCTAAAACAGCGTCGGTCTTGTAAGCCGAAGATTGAAGGAAACCTTTTTATTGCTAAGCTGTTAAGTGATTTGAACACTTGTACTTTGTTTTCAAGACAAAGTTTGCCCCAGGCGAACAACTTATAACTAGTCTAAAATTTTATCTCACAAAAGAAAAAGGACGGGGTTAAGAATGAAATAGGAGAAATATAGGACTGTGAAAATTCGACCAATTGTTTCGTAAGGAGGCTCGACTGGGCAGGCACCAATTCACGTTAGAATAAATAGAATCCCTAAAAGGGCTCAAAATAAGATTTGGTTTAGTGGGTAGAATGCTATAGATCGGGCCTTAGACACAAACGAGAGCGGGATTACAAAAAGAATAACTACTGAGGCCACTAGTGCCAAGACTCCGCCTAACTTATTAGGAATAGAACGAAGAATTGCGTAAGCGAACAGGAAGTATCATTCAGGCTGGATGTGAACTGGAGTTACTAGAGGGTTGGCCGGGATAAAATTTTCTGGGTCACCGAGGATATAGGGGTCAAAAAGAGAGAAGGCACACAGGAGGAAGGCTAAAATTAGGAATCCAACTAGATCTTTAAACCTGTAGTAAGAGTGAAACGGAATTTTTTCCCCGTCACTGTTTAGGCCTAATGGGTTGTTAGACCCTGTTTCATGAAGAAACAAAATATGTATAATGGTTATTCCTGAAATTACAAAAGGAAAAAGGAAATGAAGACTAAAAAATCGGACTAGGGTTGCGTTTGCTACTGCAAATCCGCCTCATATCCATTCTACTAAGTCTTGACCAATGTAGGGAATAGCTGAGAATAAATTAGTAATTACTGTGGCTCCTCAGAAAGATATCTGACCTCAAGGAAGAACATAACCTAAGAAAGCAGTGGCTATAGTAAGGAGAAGAAGAATAACTCCGATGTTTCAGGTGGGGACGTTAACAAAAGATCCGTAGTACATGCCTCGTCCGATATGAAGATAAATACAGATGAAAAACCACGATCCTCCGTTAGCGTGAAGGGCTCGTAAAAGCCAGCCGTAGCTTACATCCCGTGAAATATGTGCGACAGATGAGAAGGCTAGGTCAACATGCGCTGTGTAGTGTATAGAAAGAAAAAGTCCCGTAACAATTTGCACTCCTAAGCATAAGCCTAGAAGGGATCCAAAATTTCACCAAATTGATAAATTTGTTGGAGCAGGGAGGTCAATTAAAGAGCCATTAATTATTTTAAGTGCCGGATGGGTTTTTCGAAGAGGTCTATGCATATCTTTAGTTAGAGGGGTCGAGGTATGTTCGGAGTGGGCCTTGTTGGTAGTAGCAGATTTTGACTACAGCTAGAAGGGAGATTAATAAAATGATCCCTAGAATGATTATGATTGAGGTTGAATTTATAAAAATTAAATCGGATCCTGTTCTCTTTAAATCAAAAAAAGAAGATGCTGGAAGAGAAGGGTGTGTAATTCTTGAAGGGTTGTTAAATAACAGCACTGTTAAGGAGACTAGGCTTAAGCTAAAGATTAATATCGTTCATAGAATTGGTTTAGAATTAAGAAAAAAAGTGTTTGGGGCAAGTACAGCTACATATGCAAATATTACTAGAAGACCCCCCACAAAAACTAAAAATAAAATATAAGAGTACCAAGATGACACAAACAGGCTAGAGAGGAGGCATAGGGAGCCTGTAAGAAGCATAATACATAGCCCTAGTCTTAATGGTTGGAGTATTAGTGGTATGAGAAAAAGAAGGGAGAGGGATATTCTTAAAATAATAAAAAGGCTCATTAATCAGGTGGTGGGGTTGGATACCCAGTCGTCGATTTCCAAAATCGGTATTTTTCTTAAACTACCTACCTGAGGTACTTTATATAATTATTATTAGTCTAGTTACTAAAATTAGGCTCCTTAAGGCACAGGGGAGGAAAGCTTTTCATGCTAAGTGTATTAGTAGGTCGTACCGGAACCGGGGCAGGGTAGCACGGAATCAAATAAAAAGAAAAGCAAACAGGAACGTTTTAAATACTATAATTATGTCTATTTCTGTAAATAGGACTCTACTCCCGCCGAAGAATAAGGCCCTTGAAAGTATCCTTATAACAAGAATATTAGCATATTCGGCTATAAAAATGAGAGCAAACCCTCCCCCCCTATACTCAACATTAAACCCGGAGACTAGCTCTGATTCTCCTTCTGCAAAGTCAAAAGGAGCTCGGTTGGTTTCGGCAACACAGGATACGAACCAAATAAGGGCAATGGGAAATATAATTATTGCGGGTCAAATAAAACTAAAAAACCCGGAAATATACAAAATATTAAATTGGCTTGTGAGAAAAAGAGAAAAGAGAAGAATTAATGCCAATCTTACTTCATAGGAGATGGTCTGAGCGATTGCTCGAATTGCTCCTAATAGGGCATATTTTGAGTTAGAGGCTCATCCAGCAAGAAGAACCCCGTAAACATTAAGACTGGAAACGCAAAGAAACAACAAAATACCTCAAGTATAGAGTGTTCTTGCTCTGGTTAAGGGGTAAATTTGTCATAAAAGAAGAGCTAGTATTAAGCTTAACGCAGGAGCTATTAGATACGGAGATTGGTTGGCTAGAGTAGGTTTAGTAAGTTCCTTGGTAAAAAGTTTGGCTGCGTCTGCTAAGGGTTGAGGAAGGCCTATTAGGCTAACTTTATTTGGTCCTTTTCGGATTTGGAAATATCCAAGACCTTTTCGTTCTAGGAGTGTGAAGAAAGCTACCCTTAAAAGAATACAAATATAGGTTGTAATAGTACTAACAAGTGTTCTAATAGTCACGTACCAGGAAAAGAGTTTTATCTTTATATTTAGAGCTTAAATCTAATGCACTTTTCTGCCATCTCGGTTATTAAGTAAAGGACTTTACCTATTTCTACTGATCCTAAGTCAGTCACATAATTCTGCCAACTTAACCGGTTTATTAAAAAATTATTCAGTGTCTGTTATTTTAGAATACCAGTCTCTAAAGTCATTGATGTTTTCTAAGGCTTCAATAACAATAGGCATAAAAGAATGATTTACTCCACAAATTTCGGAGCACTGGCCGTAAAAGACGCCTGGGTAGTTAGCTCGGAATGTAATTTGGTTTAGTCGTCCTGGAATGGCGTCTACTTTTACACCTAGAGAGGGGATGGCTCAGGAATGAAGAACATCTTCTGATGAGATTAGTGCTTTAATTGGGAGCTCAGCAGGAATAATAATTCGGTTATCTACTTCTAGCAGACGGAATTGGCCTCTCTCTAGTGTATCAGTGGGAAGTATATAAGAGTCAAATTTCACTACTATGTTTTCTTCAAGTTCCTCATATTCGTAACTTCAATACCATTGGTGGCCTGTTACTTTAAGAATAAGAGAGGAATCATCGTAACTCTCGTCTAGTATATAAAGGAGTCGAAGAGATGGGAGGGCCAGAAAAATAAGGATAATCCCGGGCAAGACTGTCCAAATAATCTCAATTATTTGTGCTTCTCGTGTATAGCGGGAGGTATAAGTATTAATTAATAGAGAACCAGAAATTACAATAATTAATGTAGTAATTAAAATAAGAATTATTATAGCGTGATCGTGAAAATAAATTAGTTCTTCTATGATGGGAGAGGCGGCGTCATTGAATCCAAATTGTCCTCATCGGGCCATAACTAAAACTTAAATTATATTTTACGAAGTTAATCGTGTAGTAAGAACCCCAGTCTCGACTTGATTGTGGAAATCGGCTGGAAGTATGTTGTCTCATTCAAGAGAAGAGCTTATTTGAAGGCCCAAGACAACCCCTCGTTGAGAGGCGAAGGCTTCCCAGACAATAAACATAAAGTAGAGTACGGCTACTAGAGAGAGGACAGAGCCGAAGGATGAAACAGCATTTCATTGTGTATAGGCGTCTGGGTAATCTGAGTAACGTCGTGGTATCCCGCTTAGCCCTAAGAAGTGTTGTGGGAAGAAGGTGATATTAACCCCGAAGAACATAGCGAAGAAGTGGATTTTTGTATAGCGTTCATGAAGGGTTAGACCTGTTATTAAAGGGAATCAGTAATTAAAGGCCGCAAATAATGCGAATACTGCACCCATAGACAACACATAGTGGAAATGAGCTACTACATAATATGTGTCATGAAGCATAATATCAAGTGATGCGTTAGCTAAAACAATTCCAGTTAATCCTCCTATAGTAAACAGAAAAATAAACCCTATAGCTCACAACATAGGTGTATCATATTTTACTACAGATCCGTGAATTGTTGCGAGTCAACTAAAAATTTTAATTCCCGTAGGAACAGCAATTACCATAGTTGCAGCTGTAAAATAGGCACGGGTGTCAACATCTATCCCTACTGTAAACATGTGGTGAGCTCAAACAATAAAACCTAGAACCCCAATTGCTAGCATAGCATAGATTATTCCTAATGTACCAAAGGTCTCTTTCTTGGCTGAGTAATGTATTACTACGTGGGAAATCATGCCAAACCCAGGCAAGATTAGAATATATACTTCTGGATGCCCAAAGAATCAGAAGAGATGTTGGTAGAGAACCGGATCTCCTCCTCCCGCAGGGTCAAAGAAAGAAGTATTAAAGTTTCGATCTGTAAGGAGCATAGTAATTGCGCCGGCTAAGACTGGTAAAGATAGCAGAAGAAGAACAGCTGTGATTTTAATTGATCATACGAAGAGAGGAAGTCGTTCAAATTCTATTCCTTGTCATCGTATATTAATTGCAGTTGTAATAAAGTTTACAGAGCTTAAAATGGAAGATACCCCTGCCAGATGAAGAGAAAAAATTGTTAGGTCTACTGATCCTCCCGCATGAGCTAGGTTACCAGCTAGGGGAGGGTAGACTGTTCAACCGGTTCCGGCCCCCCTTTCTACTGCAGCTGAGGTTAGAAGAAGACTGAGTGATGGTGGGAGAAGTCAGAAACTTATATTATTAAGTCGCGGGAAAGCTATATCAGGGGCTCCTAGCATCAACGGAACTAACCAGTTTCCAAATCCCCCAATTATTAGAGGTATAACAAGGAAAAAGATTATTACGAATGCATGAGCAGTCACGATAACGTTATAGAGTTGGTCGTCTCCCAGAAGAGCCCCCGGCTGGCCGAGCTCAGCTCGAATTAAAATTCTTAGTGCAGTACCTACAAGTCCTGACCAGATTCCAAAAATTATGTATAGTGTTCCAATGTCTTTATGGTTAGTGGAGAAGGGTCAACGCATAGGTTAAAGAAATTCTGCGATAGGGCTAGTCAAGAAAATAAGGATCCTCCCTCCTGCGTTTAGCAGTATAATAGGGGCAATTACTAGTGTATTAAAGGAAAAGACACGGTTTTGCAGGGGCTTATTAAATCGGGAATATGAGGGTGTGAGGCTTCTTGAAGAGGACAAAATAAGTGAAAATAGAAGACTTAAGTAGTAAAAAAGGCTAAGAAGGGATCCTGCTAATAGCGGAAGTATTGGAAGAGGGGTTGATAAAGAGCTGAGGAAGTAGATTGCGGCCCATTTTCCGGTAAACCCTAAAAGTGGGGGTAGTCCCCCCAGAGATAAAAGCATAAAGATTACTATTATTTGAAATATTTTAAACTCATTATTTTTTATACTTAAAGTCTGGTGGAAAGTAGATAACTCTAGCAAGTAAAGAAGAATAAAAAGACCTGCTGAGACCAGAAGATAAATTAAGAAGTAAACTTTAAGGACTGTCTCTCTAATTGTTAGACAGAAAACTATCCAGCCGACATGCCCAATTGAAGAGTAGGCTATAATCGCCCGGATTTGAGTTTGGTTGATTCCCCCAAAACCCCCCAACAGGCTCGAAATTATAGCTACTACAAGGAGAAATGTCAATTTTTCTGAATTTGCCCATATTTGTGTAACCGTTGAGAGTAAAAAAAGAGGCGCGATTTTTTGTCAAGTTGTTAGGATTAGGTTTATAGATCAGGATAGCCCAGCTATTACTGGAGGTAACCAGAAATGGAACGGAAATGCTCCTAGTTTTAGAAGTAGACTGACTATAAGGGAGGTTAACCCCCAGGTATAAGAGGGGTTTAGAACTTCCCAGGTTAGTGTTATATTAAAAGTCATTATTCTTCCTAATAATAAAATTCTCGAGCCTAAGGCTTGGGCTAAAAAATACTTAATAGCAGACTCAGCCTCTAGGGTTATACCCCGTCTAACAATTAGTGGGATAAAACCTAGGAGGTTAATTTCTAAGCCCGCCCATATCCCGAGTCAGTGAGAAGAAGAAAGTGAGAGGATTGTACCAAACAAAGTAATAAAAAAAAAGAGGAAATTATAAGGTATAAGAGAATATATCATGAAGGAGAAAGAATGGAATTGAACCACCCAAAACAAAGTTAGCAGCCCCGTTTTTACCTAATTTCCCCTTAAGTTCATTCTAGGGAACCCT
>JAUTBX010187602.1:0-27455 GCA_032361465.1 Lepetodrilus tevnianus
TTTATTTACTTATTTAATTAGTTAGTTAATTAATTAATGTATTTATTTATGTATTTATTTATTATTATTATTTATTATTATTTATTATTATTATTATTATTATTATTATTATCAGCATCATCATCATCATCATCATCTAAAGATCTCGCGATTATTTTGCTACCCGTATGCCAAAATTATTTACAATTATTTATACACAATACGCCACTGTATAACAACACGAAGCAATAATTAAGTATGGGTCTACATGATTGCACACACCCATTAGAATTGTTAATACAATTATATCCGAGGATGCCTTAAAACATATAGTTAGGATCTGTTGCTATGATCATACAGTTGTATAGAGAATATTTCTTACGATACTAATTATACATTTATACATATATATTATAGTGAGATCCATTGTATAGCTAATACTGTAATTCAAAGCGAATTCCACGTTTCAACGTTTTTATCTCTACCTTTTCAAGCCACTACATTATCATACCGATATCCTCCATTAAATATCAAGTTAATCATAAAAGGTTAATAACCCAATCCAATCCAATTACATATACAGCGCCCACTCGAATATACAGACTGGCGTAATTTAGTAAGTTGAATGAATGAATGAATGAATGAAGGAATGCATGAATGAACGTCCCCCACCTACCAGCCCACATATAATATTATCAATGCATATGGACGTGGGTGGGAGGCCATGTGGTGTCTATTTTTTCCCACATTACACACGTGATCACTCGACAGTCACATTACTATGTCACGTATACAGTTACTTACCTCTCCGTAGCCTACATACATTAACTTTCTTTACGGGTAGGTATCTCGTCATATCATACGAGTTATTGTAAATAAACTATGTATAATAATTAATGTTATTCTTTAATAAACTCTTCTTTTTTCTTCTGTACTTCTTCTTCTTCTTCTTCTTCTTCTTTTCGTTTCCGTTTTTTCTCCTTTTCTTCTTTTTCTTTTCTTCTGTACTTCTTTTTCTTTTCTACTATTTTTCTCCTTTTCTTCTTTTCTTCGTCGTCCTAATCTGTTCTTCTTCTACTTCCTGTTTTGTTCTTATCAAAGTAATACTTATATAAATATTAGTATTGTCTGTTTAGCATGTAATGGTGTCTCTCGGAAGATATCACTGTATCGGATTGGTTTCGGTATGCAATTTTACCTGAAAGTTTGTATATTTGATTTGTCTACACAAGTATCTATATTATACTACAAGCTGCATTTTCCGCATGCTGGTATTTCATGTATTTCTTTTTGTCTCGGCCTAATAGATAGAACCATATTCATGGAGTTACTTACAGTGGAATTGTACCTACGATACAAACATGATTTTATGTATGTCAAGAGAACATACTTGGCTTAAACATATTTTTTATTCACAAATGAACTTCGTAGTACATGTAGTAGCTAATACAAACTAGGAAAAGTACACTGTATGACTTTAATCTTCATTGTCATCATCGATATAGGCTTCGTTTAAAAAAAAAATGTTTATTGCATTAAAACAGTCGATTTAGAGATATATCCACATAATATTGCTAGTACTTATTGTCATCTCTAAATTATTTGCTAACAATACGTGTTTAGTATATTTTTCAGATTATCTATCTTTATTAAAAACATGAACAATATTAATTGCTTCTTCTTTTTATTATCACATTGCGAACATTATTATTGATGGAAATTAACAGCACCAATAATCAATCATTACTTAGCTTATGATTGATTACTGGTGCTGGTCAGTCTTGGTATTTTTATTTTTGTTACATGTATACGTTTACCAATGTGTCCAGAAGTGTGTTAAAGGTAATATCGTAAAGAACATGCATTGAGGGCCAGTATCCGTTTTGGACGTACAAAATGAACGAAGTATTTCCAGACATCTATGTACTCCAAATACTATTAAAGAACTTACAGGCGCATTGCAAAAAACAATGGTACAATATTCCTCAAGCCCATATTTTAAACCTTTTCTGAGTTTGACACACAACTTAAGATGTAGGATCTGAAGGTGTCCTACCATGATCTTATCGCCATATCAGGCCCCCGTTGCACGACACTCTTGTAGCGCTACAATAGTTGTAACTGGGCTCCTGCCACAATAGAAAGCGTTGACGTTACAATAGTTGTAGCCTACAAGAGCGTCGTGCAACGGGAGCCTGGACCCGAAAAATTATCTTTGATTTATTCCTTTTTGGTGTGGTGTCCCAAATCATACCTACTACTCTAACATCCTTAGGTGTATGTTAACTGTGTGTGTGTATGGGTGTGTGTGTTTGTGTGTGTTTGTGTGTGTGTATGTGTGTGTGTGTGTGTGTGTGTATGTGTGTGTGTGTATGTGTGTGTGTGTGTTTGTGTGTTTATTTTTAATTGGGGTTTAGAGTCGCTTTCTAAATTATGTCATTAATATCACGACTTAACTTGTATTGTAAACTATTGGTATAGGTAGTCCATTTATATATAGTGTTGTATCCATACATTAACAACATTGATGAACGCGCTGAAAGGTGATAGTTTATTTTTGAAAGGCGGTATTAAACATACGGGTCCTTAGTCTGCATTTGAAGATTGGGAGGGAAGGTAAAGTGTTGGAAGATTGGGGTGGATGGTGAAGATTGGAAGATTGGGAGGGATGGTGAAGATTGGGAAGATTGGAACGGATGGTGAAGTTTGGGAAGATTGGGAGGGATGATGAAGTTTGGGAAGATTGGAACGGATAGTGAAGATTGGAAGATTGGGAGGGATGATGAAGTTTGGGAAGATTGGAACGGATAGTGAAGATTGGAAGATTGGGAGGGATGGTAAAGATTGGGAACATTGGAACGGATGGTGAAGTTTGGGAAGATTGGGAGGGATGATGAAGATTGGGAAGATTGGAACGGATGGTGAAGTTTGGGAAGATTAGGAGGGATGATGAAGTTTGGGAAGATTGGAACGGATAGTGAAGATTGGAAGATTGGGAGGGATGGTGAAGATTGGGAAGATTGGAACGGATGGTGAAGTTTGGGAAGATTGGGAGGGATGATGAAGTTTGGGAAGATTGGGAAGATTGGGAAGATGGTGACTGCTAGAGGAAGGTCATTCCAGTCAGAGGCTGCCGCTGAGGAGAAGGACGTACCCAAATATACTGGTGGTTCTTGGAGTCTGTAGTCGTTTCTTTGAGCCTGATCGAACGATTCTTTGAGCCTTATCGAACTATTCTTTGAGCCTGATCGAACGATTCTTTGAGCCTGGTCGAACTATTCTTTGAACCTGATCGAACGATTCTTTGAGACTGATTGATATGAAGGAGTCTTGCTGATTTGTAATGTTGAATCTTTCACGACTAATTAATTAATTAATTTATTAATAAACAAACAAACAAACAAACAAATAAATAAGTAAATACATATGAATTAAAAGAAAGAAATATCAGGGTACTCAAAGGGCAACATATTTCAGAATACTTTCCAGAAGAAATGATATACAAATAGGCTAAAGTGAATAAAAGTACGTGGATTATCCACTCGAGTGACTATATTTACAATATCCTTCTCAAGAATGTGAGTCAGTTTCTCACGGATGTGAAATCAGACACGTGTTGGGTTTTTTTGTATCCGAGGAAAGAATGGGTTATGAATAGATATTCTATTCCAAGAAAACCTAAAGGATTTGTTAAAAAAGAGACCATAGATGTATATATACATTTAGATTTGCTTTGAAAATATCGTGTACATAAATCGCGCCTCTTGAATACCACGATACATCATAGTCATACACACAATTTTTATTCTTATCGACGCCAAAAATCCCACTCGTGCCCTCATAGGGCAGAATCAGGTCACAGCGAGTTAGTGAACCGGAAACACAAACTAACCTCACGTAAAAAATCTCGCGTGATATGTCTCATATCTAACTTGGACCTGATTGGGTATACTATTACTAGCTAACTTGGAATTGTTTTGATCCGTCAATCGATTGAGTGTCAAATACGTACTCAGGTAAGTGTTTTTTCAATGGCATATTGGTAAAGCGGTGTGAATTTATGTTGGTAGTATGCTTATAACATGTTTTGCATATATGCCTTTAGAAATATATTGAATAAGGACTGAGTAAATACTGGTTGTTAGATACGCAGAGTTACTCACAGTAGACGGGGTACCGGTAAACATGCATGTACTTTATGAAGTATTTTGAATTTTAATGTGATCAAAACGTTAGGAGTCCTTTTAGGTGTCCGAGCCAGAACATCTGACATGGATCCTCAAAATGTCCTGCTAGGATCCTGTCTGGTCCTGTTAGGATCCTGGAAAGGACACCTAACTATTTTTTTTGCTGTGTGACTTTGATCTTTCCTTAATTACGTTTAACGACATAATTTGAATGTATCTATTTGGACATCTTCGAAACACCGGCAATTTATGCCTACTTAAAATTGCTAAAATATTTGACGGATGTAATGTAGGCATAATGACTAGTATTTTGAGTATTTTATTTGGGAATTATTTGAATTTAATCTTTATTATAGGGTAAATTATTTGTTATCAAATTTATACTGTTATATTTTGTGTTGTGGTATATATAGAAGATATGAACACTTTCTGCACAGTTACGGATGATACATTACCTGTCCGCGCTGCTCGTTTAACATGTTGATACAGACAGACAGACATTTTATCATGATCCGTTTTACTTAAACTGGGGCGCGAATTCACCAACTGGAACACAATATTCAGGTTTTCCATGCTGAAAGGCGTACTATTAGTTCCTATAGTATTCTATAGTTAATGTGTATTACATTCGCTATTTGTCTGACAACGTAGACGTCAATGTGAAAGATTGACATCAAATTGGATTAACATATAAATACATGTGTGTATATATACCGGAAGTTAACACATGTTCGTTCTCTCAGGTTATTGAACAGACGCACATATTATTATATTGCATTCGAACCACCCTATTAGTATGATAGTATTCAAAGACAGTTTATCATTGTACTATTATAATATATGGTTTATCATAGCTACCCTTCCTGTTTTAATTACCATATAAAAGACAAACATTCTTTCCACATAATAAATTAGGTGGACCTAATTACTGGCTATAATAATGATCTCTCTCTACACCTCTCTCTCCTCTATATCTCCCCTTATCTCCCTATCGCTCGCACACACACACACACACACATACATACATACACACACACTCTCTCTCTCTCTCACTCTCATACATTTCAATTGCTACATTAACCGGTCGTGTGTGTGTGTGTGTGTGAGAGAGAGAGAGAGAGAGAGAGAGAGAGAGAGAGAGAGTAAGTAGGTCGTATGCTATATTATATCCTGTTTATATATACAAACATGCTAAATACATGACGGTCAAGGTCAAATTCCTCACGCATGAGTAGTCACCATTGGAAATCACTTCCGGAAGATAGCCACGTGTTAAAACATTGTCGATTGGTTATCTACAACGGGATGTTAGAAATAATGTATATATACTGTACTTTAAAAAACTGTATTAATGTTGTTTATCTTGTTTATCTTTTTTTTCTTGCGGTTATTTCTTGTTGGCCCGTTCTTTTAAATAACATTGAAGACGTATGTCTCTATTTGGAGGGGAATCCGCAGTAACCACGAATGTTACGCGTAGAGTAAGACCCGCGAACAATTACCAGTTATAATATGATATATAATAACGCATACAGAAAGTACATCCATCACGGATACATAGTTTAAAATGTCCACAATGGGACACATTATCATGACCTAGTAAAATGACAAATCAAAACAATATTCTTTTTAAACAAACATCTAGTATGCACAAACGTAGTTCAACCACAGTTTTGGCTAAACTAGGTTTAAGTGATGAGCTATACTACCGTTGGTATGCACAACCACCCCCTAACCCTTAAACCACGAGTTAACTAAACTACATCTGTGCATACGTACCTAGAGACTAGATTCGAACATGAACTTTCGATTTTATAGTTTGACGATAAAACACTTACTTGTATTTAGATTGAGTATATTATCATATAAAAACATACTTACACTGATAATTTATATTAATATGTATACTGGGAATTTAGCTGAATGCGTTTACACTTTATTAATTCGTTACGGTGACCAACATGACCGGGTAGTCGAACGTTACTTGGGTTTGTTACTTTATAAATCTTAATTGTGACCTCGGACTTGCTAGGACAGTCCGTCGACAAAAATACACCTAGCAGGTCAAATAGTGCACTTGCAGAGAAAGCACCAATACATGTACACGGGAGGGCGTATACCGTATCAATGAATGCGATAGAAGCAGTTCTGAACATGTGGGTAAGGCTTGGTAACCATGTTATCTTTTCTGAGCAACAGGGCGTTTTTGCTAACTAAACTTACCACAATTTCTGTTTTGAATGCAAATATGCTTAGCTGTACCCCACCCCCATTAATGTAGGCTACGTGAAAAATGTGAAAAGCCTTTCATCAAATTATGACAAATATGTAACTATAAACCGCTTGCTGTCAAATGTTCAAAGTAGAAAAAAATGCATTAAAGTGCAAATACGCTGATTTTACAACAGCATACGTCATTCGTTCAGACACTTTTGTGGGTGTATATTTTAAAGACGTACTATTAATACAACTTTTTGTAGTGTAAATATTTAAGATATATAGTATAACTTACCTTCGAGGCATATTCAATAGATGCATGGCCTACTATATAATGTAGGGCCTAGGTGTTACAATAATATTCAGTAGCCGCTGCTGATACTGACGATGCCATGCTTCATACTTTAACTCTGTCCATGCCGGAGGTAATCGGATGTGCCCTATAGAGGTGTGACAGTGGCTAATGCAGCAGGGAGAGGGTTAAAGAAACGATCTGTACAACATCGTCAACTATGCTAACAGGGGACTCGAACCAACGACTCAAATAACTAAGTAGTGCATGTCCAAAGTTGGTCAAGAAAATGCACACAGCCAAACAAAGTTATATATGTCCTGTTAGATGTCCTGTTAGATGTCCTGTTCGGTGTCCGGGCCAGGATACCTAACGTGGCAATGCTAAAAATAAAACAGATGTGCGTTCAAAGACACAAGGGCTTGCAAGCGGCTTACCAAACTAGCCACTGTCTCAAGGGTAGTATGAACCGTACATCGGACAGAGAACCAGTTTAGCTTAGCGGCTTACTGAGCCCTGTGCTGATCGAATGAATCCCAGGACATCCTGTCTGATCGTGTTAGGTTCCTGGAACAGGGCACCTAACTATATTTTTGCTATATTCCTTCCTATACCTTGCAATAAAAACAACGAAACTGTCCACGTCTTTTAATTTCACTCATGAATGGAAAGACCACTTGAGCATGACGTTAACGGAGTATAGCTTCGGGACAAATCGTTGCCGGTAAATTTTGATATTTCCAGCCTCGGAAATGGATGCCCGAGGCACGAGCAATTTAGTAATTTACCTCTGACGTCATCGTGACGTGGTTGTACGAGGAATCCCCGACTAATATTACTTTCGGTGGGGTGTGGCTATCAGCAGAGCGTCTAACGCTGAAGAACATAGTATTACATAGGAGCGGTTATTCCTTGTTGCAGGTCCATGGAACAATCTCCCACAACACAGCCGTGAATTATACAACTTTGCACTTTAAAGCCAAAACTAAAACATCACTTCTTTAACCATTCATGCGCCATGTAAATGTATATATTATTATTGTTATTATTATACGATCATCGATTATTTTCTTTTGCGAGTCATTCTAAAGATGACCCACCTGAAGTTGTGTTCTATTAATCATGTCTTGATAGAACACTAACGTAATATATATATATATATATGGTGTAGCATTAAAATGATCATGACTTGCAAAACAAAATGATAATAATATCCGCAGTGCTTAATAGCATAGTTTACCATTGCATGTAAGATTGTCGCCCAAGCATAGGTGTGGAGATTATTTCAATGTATTCCATATTCTACAAGCCTCTTTTGTTGATTTTCTTCCCCACCTAAAGAACATATTACAATATCGATGTTCTAATTAGTGATTTATTGAATTGCTAATTCCCTACTGTGGATTATTACACAGACTGGTATTCAGACTTATTTCTAGCGAACATAATTATTTAAAAAACACATACATGTATGAGGACCATAAGTGCCATTCCAATACCGGTCATTCTTGTTTGATATTTCAATGATAAGAGTTTTCACCGGTTGCAATCAACTAAACGAGTGAAATTAAAATGTCTCCTTTCAAGAGTCTTCATCATCTAGCACCAGATTATAGTATATATATCTGAACTTATACAGACCTAGCAATCCGGAGTCCAAGGTTATGCGATGCCCAACCATGTTCCCCACTTACCAACTTTCAGTAAGGCCATGTGATGCCCACATGGTGCCCACCTACCAACTCTCAGTCTAAGACCATGGGATGCCCAATTGGTGCCCACCTAGAAATCCCCAGTCTAAGGTCATGTGATGCCCACATGACGCCCACCTATCAACCCCCAGTCTAAGGTCATGTGATGCCCACATGACGCCCACCTATCAACCTTCCGAGTAAGGTCATGTGATGCCCAATCGGTGCCCACCTAGCAACACCCAGTCTAAGGTCATGTGATGCCCACATGACGCCCACCTAGCAACCTTCAGTAAGGTCATGTGGTGCCCACATGGTGCCCAACTACTAACCCTCAGTCTAAGGTTATGCGATGCCCACATGGGGCCCAACTTACCAACCCTCAGTCTAAGATCGTGAGGTGGAGCCATGGTTCAGCTTGTAAAGACCCGAACACAAAGACCTTACAAGATCGATGGTTCCAGGCTGCAGGTCAGTTCCTATGGAACACGAATCTCTAACAAGATATCCATGAATCAGACACATTTACTTTTATGTCAAAATTGAAATCTCACTTCTTTAAGGATCGATGATCGTTCAACATATTTCCTAGAGCATAGTTACTTTGGTACCGACATTACGCCGTTTTAAAAGTATGATTTCATATCAAGAACACATTTACATGGGGATTTGTGAACAAAACCTCAAGTTGAGCATGAAATCGTACTAAATAGAAAGTTGCGTAATCTCGGTTTCTGGCTTGAATGTAATTGCAAGGATTCTGTGTTCATAATAAAAATAAACCTTTCCACAATTTACAAGTTCGTTAAATTAATTGACTTTTTTTAATAGTGGGGAAAGTATCATGGACTTATAACATTATATAAAGACTAAATCAAGTGGTTTGCTAATTTAAAAATAAAATAAAAAATTGTTTTCTTTTATAAAAGTCGAAGACATACAAACCGCATATAATTACAAAGAAATCCAGCAATCAATTAAAACAATAAAATACACTACTGTCTGTATGGTCTCATATAGGGTACCGGTGTCTATATATAACCCAGCGACCCCTACCACAGTATACCTGGACAGCCATATATAGCTACAGACAGACTTCTTACCTTTAAATACTCCTATTGCCCCTGTTATATTGACACAAGGAGTCGGATGACAAGGCGCCCACATTGGTCACTTTTCGATCATCAAAATCGCGAGGCCCGGCCGCACCCCGAGACATGCGCAAGCTATTTCCCGGAAGAAGACCACGGAATCGAAAAGACCAAATGAACACCGCCAGGAATTTCAGTCGGATAATTGACCATGAAGGACGTGTTTAGCTTTTCTGAAGAGGATATTTACCGGTACATTCATTCTACTAGCAACAGGTATGCATAGGTACCGGTATGCTTACATGTCATTGGAAAGGAACGTATTATATTAACGGCTTGCACAGACTTTTTGTTAACATCTTCATGGTAAAAACGTATTTTACCTTAAAGTATGTAGTTTTTAACATTTTTTTTATTGCAAGATCAATTATTTTGTTTACAAAATTAAAATATGTAAATATTGAAAACCAGTAGGGTATGAAGAAAATATAGCTTGTACATGTGCAAACAAATCAAATGTACCCACTTTCCGGTAAAGGCCGTTTGACCATGAAATGTGTCAACAAATCGTGATTGTATGCCTTTAATAGTAGAGTACTTTGTCTTTGATGCGTGCCCATTTCTTTTTCTTTTAATGACGGAGAGAGTGGGTGAACTCGCTCTTGATACTTATATAGAACTTCTTCAAAAAGACTATGTTGGTACCTTTAAATGTGTAATTTATATACAGCGCCCTGCCGTGGAATATAAAATATAGAATTAACGTAGCGAGATAAGAATTGGTTTTATTGAAGCATACTAGAATTATAGCCTTCCTTAAAAAAAATATATATTTTTTTTTTAGAAAGTTCGAAAATCAATTCGTTAACGCGCAAATATATATATTTAATTTTTTTTATTGTTAAGCACTATAGTACAGTATACTGGTAATGTTTTTGTGCGAATATAAAGTTACGTCTTTAACAAAAAGTATAAGAAACATAGTCATAGACGCTAGATCTATATGTAAAAAATAATCGTGTACATGTACATGCAAATTTGGTTGGGATGAACACTATTAATTAGTTCATCGCAAATAACTTTCGATGTGCATGGACCTTGTGTATAATGAATAGCATTGAAGAGCAAGGCATGCATTGCTTTTCTGGCAATAGGCTTTCATGTCTGACCTCCTGTGGTGACCTGTGCCACTGACTGACTCCGTCCCACGCTTAACTATAATTACGTGGAGGCAAGGTGTGTTCAGATGGCATAATTAGCAATGCTATGACAGATGAGTCGATATTTTTACTATGAATTATGCATATGCAAGTTACAGCGCTATATAACATCGTGTCATACTAGGGGTTAGGGAGGTCATATTGAGAGATGTATCTGAATGTTACAGTAATTAATTGTAATTAAATAATTTACCTTTTTCATCGGTGGATTTTCTTTCCAATTTCGTTTGCAATTGCAGATTCAGTTATTGTAATATAAACGGCCGTTTCGTATATTGTTTGGCTATATATGGCTTTTTTTCGTCGGTTTTTAAGTGTTTAAAACGCATCTACTCGTTTATGTATGTTTATGTGGGTGAACCCATTTTAAAATTAAAATAGTATTGACTCATTGACTCAAACCCCTTTGTTTTATTAAATATATAAATACTCGTTAATATACATGTACATCGTAGTGATTAATGCAAGTTCATTTGACACTCTTATAATAATATATAATACAATTTAAAATAAATGAACATACAGGTATATTATAGGCCCATATACTAGTCGATCAACACTTAATGCGGCCCGAGATTACGATTCCATGCTCAACTCAGAATTTTGTTCATAAAACGTCATGTAAATTCTGAGCCTGAGGGACATTTCTTAAAACATTATTACGAAGTTCTTAGCCTACGGTTCGTAGCCATACTATATAAGAATGGTTAAGAACTGTTCTTAGGCTAAGACGTTCATAAGAACGTTTCGAGAATAGACCTCACTGGAATATGTTCGTAAGGACGATATAATTTATAAACTAATCAATAACTCTGTAACACACACCCTAATAATTGAGAAAATATATACTGTTCGTTACATGAGGAATTTTAGTCATCGTTTAGCATAAGCCGCAATTCACATAAATTGACAAGGCATGCAATTTGACAGACAGCTCAATGAAGCTCAATTACCAGAAGTTCAGCGATATAATAGTCGTGAATAGTCGTGAATACTCGTGAATGTATCCATATCAACCCCAACGTGGAATATCCAACCATGGAATATCCTTTAATCTCAATACGCAATCTCCAAAAATGAACAGTCACTGGGGACCGGAAGTGATGCAGATAATCGACCAAATGATCCGAGATTTAATCTCGACTAATACTCGACGTTGGTGCCAAGTCTCATCGGCGTTCTGCCCGAATGTCTTTCTCTTGACAGAACGTGATGGTGAATTGTTGATAGTGGGAATTTGGGGATTATAGCTATGACATTATTTTTTGGTTGTCCTGTCCACATGTCGAACCTATGTGTGAGTCAGAGGTTTCTGATTGGTATAGAAAAAACCCGGACAAGATTGTTAATGTACTGAGCGCCATGTTGTACTCCGTGTAGTTCCAGGAACTCAACAACCAATGAGGTACCAAGTCTCATGGAGTTCGAAGAAACTGAGTGAGTGAATTGATGCTGAACTATTTCCCTCGTGTGTGATACTAGACCTACATGTGAAGTATAAGTTGCTTCATTTGATACGAAATCAAAAAGCACAAACTATAAATAAATAAATATATATATATCAAAGTAAAACATGTAATGGTACGTTTCAACATATGTTATTTTTGTGATTAAAATGTCATAATTTATCATTTGTACAGTTTTCTGATAATATATAACTAACCACTATGACTGGAATATGTTTCTCATTTATCTAATATAGTTTACACATACTAAGTTGAATATCAATTCGAATTTACACCTCTTTTTCCTTAGCCATGGGAAGGAAGTTGATTCCTTTTTCGTTTTTCGTTTTTCGATGTTCAAAATTTTCAAAGGTTTTCTAGTTGTATTTTTTCCAGCTCTATGGGGTGCATGTAACCCAAACTTGCGTTTTATTCCTATCTTATCCTACCGGGTACCCATGCTAGACGAGTAGCTTTAAAGTAGCCACTCCTTTAGCCATTCTGTAATATTCCGTGCTACATCACTTCACAATAAATACACTGCTGGTAGTATTTGTATTATGTACTAGTATTCTAAATAATTCAAGGTATTTTTTATGACGACACAAAATAAAACCCACTAGTGTCATGTAAGCTGCTAATAATATCTCATCACATTTTAAACATATGTATTATGGTTTTTAATGTGTATTTAAAACCAGTCAAACTACTAATCCAGCATACAGTACGATCGAATATTATATGAAACCGCCCATAAGTTATTTAATTTTGGTAATTGCTAACAATTTCTTTTCAATTTCGTGTGTGGGTATACAAATGTAGGAGACGGTTGTTCTGTCGTGCATGGCTTAAATTCACGCTTGGTGATCCCAAGAAATCCTGCTTATATATAGGAATACCTTGTATTGTTGAATATGTCTCAGTTACCAATAATAACTGCGAAGTCATTCATAAGTAATACCAGTATGAGAACGAGCGGAAAGCCACCAAGTCGACAAAATGCAAGGTCATTGTGAGAATGAGATGGATTTGCGCGATTTATGACATACCACAGTGTGTGTGTGTGTGTGTGTGTGTGTGTGTGTGTGAGAGAGAGAGAGAGAGAAGATATAGAAGAGAGACAGATATATATACAGAGAGAGAGAGACAGAGAGAGAGAGGGGCACAGAGAGAGAGAGAGAATGTCGTATATTATATTACATCCTGAATCTAATAACCAATCACAGATTTGTATTATTTATATATTTACGGAATCTACTAAACTTTTAACAAAATACCAGTTAATGTAGCAATTGAAATGCATGTACATTTATATCGTATCGTGTACACTATATAACCATGTGTGTGTGTGTGTGTGTGTGTGTGTGTGTGTGTGTGTGTGTGTGAGAGAGAGAGAGAGAGAGAGCGAGAGAGATAAAAGAGAGAGAGATATACAAACAGAGAGGGAGAGAGAGAGAGAGAGAGAGAAATATAATATTTACTTCCGGTTTACTAAAGTGTTTCTGGCACACGACATAATAGCCTCTACTCTGAATGAATGGTAGGTTGCGGGTAGACGCTACATAATACGTTCTAATAACATAATTAAATTGTAACGTCTACACGTATACTAGTATACGCAAAACAAAAAATGGCCATAATCACAAGAAATGTGCATGGAATGAGCTGGACATTTTCCAACAGATGATACACGAGTGTTCGAAATGCGCCAGTCGGTCTATAGGTAGGGCCTATACCAGATAGTTAGCTTGACAGGCCACAATAACATACACACTTAATAATGTAACGTCTCTGTCGTATTTATATCGGAAGTAGCTTCATAGGCGAGGTAGGTGTTAGCGTGGAGTTATATTAATTAACCGTACACCAGAAATAACGCACCAAGAATAGCTAGGATCCGCAAAGTATTGATTTATTATGAAAGTAAGATGTTACATTGACACAGGTATAATCATACAGAAAATCGGAAATGAAAAAAACTCATGAATACTTCCGGTTTTATTTTTATTTTGTTTGCTTGTTATTGCTTTTTGTACGTGTATTTCGTAATGTGCATACTATGACTGACATTTAAAGAAATATTTGATTTATATACTTGTATTAGGAAGGAGGATTAAGGGTCTATCAGTTGATCATCATTGAGTGACTTTTACCTGATAACGGAGCAGTATATGCCTACTTGAATAATCTAAAAGTAGTCTCCTGCACAGTTGAAAGAATGATAATATGAAATTTCGCTAATGTAGCGGGTGTGTTTCTATTAGTCTACAGAGATATTTATTTACAACTTTAAAAATAAGATTGCACATGTATGTTCATATGTAGGTACTTTAAAACATTATTAACTAGTGTTTAGTTACTAGTATTTGAATTTATGGACGTCTATATAAGACTAGAAACGTCAGATTATTATTGAAGATATTCTTATTATTTATAATTATGTTAATTACAATGGCATGCTGTTACATTTTTTTTACGGATTTGACTCATTTTAACTTATTTTATGCATAGTTGTCAATTTGAACATCAATATACAGATATAGAATTTAGTAGTTAGCGATTAGCACGTGGCGCAATCGGCGACCGGTCCATTCATACTTTATATCTGAGCGGAAACATGAGTTTAAAAAAAGAATGACATTATATTATACATTCTAACCGTACTGGAATGCTCAGGTTGACAAGAGATCAATTCATGGCCAATGAGGTGTGACGTTTTGACTGACAGCTATGGGTACGCTAGCCCCGTCCTTAACAGCTGATGTACGAGTTCCGCACGAATCGGAATGAATATTCTAATAAGGTGTGATGCCATAAGCTATAAATAGATTAAAGGGTACTATAATGAAGTGATGAGTTTCTAGGTGCTTCGTCAGATCGATCTCCAAACGAAAGGGTATGTTTTAAACATTATGATTAGTCTGTTTTTAATATAGTTTTATCATTGTTTAAATATATATTATTTATAATAGCTACATGGTATTAGATGTTATCATATATCACATACTTTTTAATCATATTAGTGGCGACATTATATTGTGTCATTTTGAAAGTAATTATTAATTTAAAGCAACGTTACTTGAAAAATTATCTATTTGTTCACTTTTTGTATCATAATATCATTTATCTAGTCTTCAAAATATTATTAATTCAAATTATGATTTATATGTCTGCTACACTATATAATAGTTAGTTTGCTCTTTTGTTTTGCCACGAAAATCGAAAATGGGTGCAGTTAGCGTTAATCATATATTTATTTATTTATTCGCTCGTTTATTCATTAATTCAACAACGCCGTTGTACATTGGATAATTCAACGTTTAAATAAGGCATAACTGCATGGTTATATCGGAAGTGGTCCGACGAGATGTCGCTTGTCGTTAAAATCATGCTATATAGGTATGTACATAGACATTATTTTTTGGTATCTATTTAATCAGGCATGACTACTCGAATACAACCGTTTTAAAAGTAAATATTAAATACGTGTAATATCAAATCTTAATAACCATAATCATAATGAAGAAGTCCTCTTTTATGGGCTACTTAATGTAAGCTCAGACAGAAATATGATGATACAAGATTAGAATATGTGTTTATGTTAATGTCGTATTGTATATACATAAAAACTTTATTTTTTCTTTAACTTAAATGGATTTATTTTTAATTGTATAAAATCTACAACATTTGCTTGTATATTGTATGGTACATGTAGTGCACATTGTATAATACTCAGACCAAAATATACAACAATATTACATGTACATGTACTCACTCATTCATCCTCAATTATCAATCTTAAGACTATATCATTCCCATTGTATATATTTAGCAGCCAATGTATGGACGGACCTTGAAGCCCCGTTTATTATCTATATCGTAAACCGGATGTATACGTGTATTATATATATTCTTATAACCGTTTCTCAAGGTTAAGATGGAATACGGAAACAGAAATGATTACCTTATGTTTGACCAATGGGCATCTACATGTAATTCCCAAACAAAGCAAAGAATAGGCCTACTCTGAACTTTTAACATCAACTCCTATCCGGGTGTATTATATATATTAATAACTACGATTATTATCTCTTCTAAAAGTTGTTGTCGTATAGCTACCACTTAGTCACGCCTCCCTGATTAAAAGTGGTATGGTCCATCAAGGTCATCATTGTTTATATCTTGCGAAGAATTTATGGTATGGTTTTATATTTATATATTTTTGTTGATATAATTCGATATCGCGACATAAAAAAATAAATCATAAATTGAAATATGAAAATATGGAAAACCAGTGGAATATAAGGAAATTGTAGCTTGTTACCCAATAAAATTATACTTATGTAGACAAATACAATGTACATACTTTCAGGTAAAATACCTTATGACCATGAACATGCCAATAAATCGTGATTGTATGTCTTTATAAATTTTGACATGGAAGATAATGAAATAGACCATATACTAACACGTCAAATAAAGGCCGCTAATACTTAATAAGGTTGAGTATTAACCCTAAGCTTATGATTAAGTCATGGCGATGTTGATATCGTCGACACACCGCACTTGTTGATTATGGTTGCTGTTGACAGTGCGACCCCAGCCGCAACCAAACCATTGGTTGTACATTCCCAATGAACGCAGAGCAAGTTGATATTGATATATTAACACCGTTGTTCTATACGTAATGTATTCCTTTGTAGACCTGTACGTGTTTCCTTGTTGGTGTATTGGTTTTGTAAACACGAGTGTACACAAAATTACGCCCATGTCAACCGTAGATATACACATAACACAGTCGAAGGAGGGTCGACTTACAAGTCACGTACACCCCGTATTACATGACTATGTCAGACGGGTGTACTATATATAAAAATATACACAGACAAAATAGAACGTAATGTATTCCACTAAGGAATAGCATGTGGTACAGATATATGTATAGGTCTATAGGAAGCGTATACATAGCTATGCTAGGATATATATGATCTCATTCTAACTTATAGGCCTACTTGTATTAGTAATAATAAATCCTGATGATGTCCGGATTAAAACGTTGATTTAATCATAGATAGTTTTTGATGTTGGTATATTTTATATATATATATATATATATATATATACACACACACACACACACATATATATATATATAACACGTGTCACAATTTGAGCTTTTGAAAACAATTGTATAATTAAGAATTGATTTACTCTTCTCCAACACTGTTACGTGTATCTATAGAAAGTTAGTTGCAACAAACAAACAAAATGATCCATGCGATCAAATACATGAAATTAAATGACTAACCCTTACATTAATGATCAATTAATCATTCATTCATTCAACAATTACAGGGAAGGATGTTGCGTTACTTTCGATACGTTATGGATTAACATGTAAAATGGCCAAACCCATGTTTGAGCGCAGAGCTGAACACGGAAACCGTGGCATGACCACAGCCAGTGGAGTAGGCTAGTTCCCAGAAGACCAGAACGCTTTCATTGATAAATCTCCATATTTTATATAAGCGCAATTAGTCATCAGACAGGGTTCCGTTCTTTGCCATTCACATTTACATCACCATCGCGGCACTTTTCACTATTGCTGGAATGGTTATAACGTTATATCGTGATGTAGGGCCTATACTACGTATGCTATGGATTTCGCTGTGGAATGTCCAATAGGGCCTTCATCCAGACGTAGGCCTACTTACAATATAACCCATCCTTGATATTACCCTTCCCACGACTATATATCAGTGGAAGAATACATGTTCATTTACATGTATCTATAATCGATTGGAGTTGCTTGATACTGATGCTATATAAAATGCATAAATAGGTATGATAATGCAATTAAATCGCGGTGTCGATCATTATTGATTAATACGAGTCATAGTGTTTCTAAATAATAATGGAATTATATGATGTTCACAGTATTACATAGTTCGGCAGTCAGAGCGGATTCGTTGGTATGGGAAATGTGTCACACTGATTTCCCATAAAGTAAGACATGAGACAGTCTTGTCTTATGCTGTTCGGGAATATGCTTAGGCCTACTGTTTAAATGTAATTTACCAGACATTAGATGTATTGTTGATTAGGCCTACACCGAACATTTATTTTACATTTTGGTTAAATCATTATATGTAGCCTATATGAAAGGATCGAGGCACTGAAATAGTGTACCATCTGCTCTTAAGAAATCTTGACTTTCTTAAATTATCTATCTTGTAAATTGAATAGCAGTATTTTTTTGGAAAGACGGGGTAAGAAACGAATAATCCATGATATGTGCAGATAATGTAACAGTTAATGTATCTAGTAACCATGAGGTAAATACACACGTATTAAACAACGAATAGTTCAAACAGCCCGGAAAGGCGCAACAAGTTGATGTATGCAAGCAAAAAGCTCCGTAGTCATATGCTAAACATCTAAATCCGCTTCATTGAGTTATACGAGTAGTCTAGCCTTAAATTGCGGTTTGACCTAGCAAGCCGAGTACAGACCAGAAAGAAAATAGACGCGTGTTGGTAAACACAGCTTGAGATAGATGATATTGTATGCCTGAGTTGGTGCATGCGGGTTCATGCATCACCATGAAAATTATGTGCCATGGAATTGATGCTAGAAAACAGTGCGGTAAATCGATCCTTCGTTAAAAGCTGATCCAGACACAATCCCCCCTCCCAAGTGTGGGATTTTCCCCTCGATTACTACACCGAGTTATTGTGGTTATAAATCGTAGCCTGCGTGACATTTACCCAGGAATGACATGCTTTCTGATTGGCTGCCGGGGAGCCATGAGGATCTCCTGTGACGTCACAAATACTTATACTCGCTCATTGAGGCTAGCTTAGTCGCCCACATATATATACACGATCATGACCGACAGAAACATCAAACAGACTTCTACGTTTACCAGTCAAACCTCTGCGACGGCTACTCCAAGTCCGACACCAAAGCGTGTCCAGTTTGACGAAAGTTGTTGCTTTAGCTTTGGAGACAGTATGGGTGTCGCACATGACAGGGCCACCTCGCCGTCAATTAAGCCTGGGAATATTCCTATTTTCAGCAGACAACATAGCAGGCGACGGAGTATTAGAGACACATCTTCAAGTCCGACCACGCCTGTTGATTACCGACCATTTGTGCCACCACTGTCACCATCACCCTCAAAATCCAGGAAAATGGACAGGTAAGCATCTATACGTTCAACTGTTATACTTTCTTGCGAATCATTTATTGCGTTCCCTATACCATACTATATTACCAATGACAACCGTTATATAGTTACATATTCTATTTAACTTATCAATGAAAATGTTAATATATTCATGAGTTTTCGTTTTTAAGTTGATTGCATTTGTCTTGCATGTAAAATAATAGACTGGCATAATATGCACTGGTATTGTCTTATGCTGTTAGACGTGTGTGTGTGTGTGCACGCGCGTGCGTGCGCGTGTGTTTAATAGAGATAGAGATATAGAAGGAGAGTGAAAGTTTGAGAAATCTAAATTTACAGAAATATACAAATAACCAAATTCAGCCAACATGCATAGTTTAATCACACATTATTTGGTTGTCTCGACTCTTTACCTTTTTCGTTGTCTATTGCAGCTTTGATCCATACCAGGTCTTTCAGGTAAGACATTCATACGTTTGCATAATTATTAACATGTTACATGAATACAAAAGGGTAAAGCACTGCAACTTGCGATAACCCATTCTTATTTACATTTCTATGGCGTCAAGTGCTCTCGCAGTACGTCTTACCTTTGTTTTCACATTCCACGTTTCGCGCATTCACCTAACCACCCATCTCACCATTTACCTCACCATATTCACCTAACCGTTCACCTCACCTCCACACTTCCGGACGGGTGTCGTCTGTATTTGCCCACACCGTAATATTCCCGAATAAGGCGGCGAAAGACCGCTATTAATATTGACACAGCCTTGCCTTTCGATTTAAAGAGCATGCCTGCGGTTTGTTTGCAAACGGGGTCAAGTGAACTGTACTGCCACTTATACTAGTATTATATATCTTTGGGGGTATACACATTAGAAGTCTGTGGCCAGTCATTATTTAACTTGTAATGTGATTACCCGGTGGAGTGGTCAATAACATTGCCACTTGTGTAACCAACAACGCCAAGCTAAGAGTTCTTTGCTTAGAATATTATTATTATTATTATTATTGTTATTATTATATGTTATTATTAGTATTATAAATAGTAGTAGTAGTATCATTTATAATTTAGTCCTTGTAACTTTCTCACCTTTGGTTTAAACAACACTACTGCACTCACGATCGACACTAACGTGAATCCGGTTAAAACACTAACACTAATTAATCTCGGAGTGTTCGTTTGTTCTGTCCACTGACAGCTAGTGTTGCCGATGGATGCCACACTTTGTGTTATTCATAATATTCACGAACCATTATATGGAATGCTTTCCCAAAGCTAGTTCTCTTATGCTAAGTCAAATACAACGATGCCACTTTCGTGTTTGCACTATTCCATAAATGCGTTAAGCTGTATTGCATCTATTCAAATCAGGAAGCAGATCAATATAGGCTTCAACTGAGTCAATATTTGATTGTTTTTTTTCAGTGTTTTTGACACATTTGTCCTGCCATAGCACGGCATTGATTTATAAAGTAAATAGTGACATATTTATAGTACTGATACAGCACTGTTTTCGTTTAACTTGTTTAAGGTTATAAACCACCAATTCAAATCCCATAGACGACAGTGTTAACGTATTTATGCATAACTACTGATTCGGTTATTCAAATAGCAAAAAAACCCACCAGCATTCCAAAGTTCAGTTCCCCAGCAATGTAGAAATCAAAGAAAAAACACATGTTGTCCGGTTTGTTTACGTTTCACATGAATAGGCTTGACATTACCGTATGTTCGGAATGAATAACTTGTGTAAACTTCAACTATCATAGCAGGTTACTATTTTAAGTATTTATCACTTAATGCTGGAAATGTGACAAACTTCTATTATTGCGAATATGTATATATGACAGTTTTATTAAATCTTATTTTTACTGAATCCAGCACTTTTTGTGATGACTGCTAAGTTATTAATTTAGCCAAGATTCTTAACATGTTAATTTTGAATTTCAGGTTAACCATTTACCGTGCATGATCCTCACCGTGAAAGTCATCTGCGCCAAAAATGTTACGAAAGGATGGGAAGATTATAGTAAGTCTATTACTGGATTATATAACGAAATATAATTGTCCCACGAATAGACTACGAGACACACGCAAACACGGGCACGCTCACACAGACAGGCAGACAGACAGACAGACAGGCAGGCAGGCTTACAGACAGACAGACAGGTAGGTAGGCAGACAGACAGACAGACAGACGGGCATGTAGGTAGGCAGAGAGGCAGACAGGCAGTGATGCAGACAGAAAGCTTATTGAAGTATCATTAATTGTTCTCGAAGTAAGTAGACTTGGTACATTGTGCTCATCTGTATTGTCAGCCGAACTGACGTTTGTACCAACCCCGTTGTGGTATCAGTACAATACAGTATACTTAAACCATAATCCGATAAATAATATATATATTTCTTCGTTCAGAATAACTCGAGTTTTCCGGTTGACTTCAATCTAGGTTGTGTCGTCTAATGCCATTAAGTAGATTTGTATAACTACAAACACACACGACAGTATATATTACCTTATCTAATCTATTGCAACATCAGATGGACGAATATGGTAGTATCGCTCTAACAATAGAATAACAGAGACAACTCCAAAGCAACAGCAATATCGCTATATGTATCCATATTATTCAGTTGCCAAACACTCCTGGAACTTCATACATCCACCCTCCTCTTGGCATTTGGTATCGTCGAGCCATTGTCTGGGAACAATGCACTTTGTTCTTTTAGGGAGGTTGCAAGGAATGCGAGGCATGAAGGTATATCTCTTCTTGGAAACGCTTACGTATTCTCTTAACAACGTTGACTCAGTATGAGTTACGATCTCTTAAATTCCGACCACGTAACGACTAAAGGATGTCACGGAATAACACGACTTCAGAAATACACAATATGTTTATTTTCTCACCGATCTATGGGGTATATATAGTTAGTTAGTACATACTTCTGATGATGTAAATGTCCTAGTAGTTCTTCTGTATACAAGTACTGGCTCATCGGAGAATATCGTTCGACATTCTGACGTAACCGGCGTCAGGGGAAGTGTCTACTTATGCCGAATCCATTCTCATGCATAGTGCATAGTACGTGCAATATTACATTGTACATACTGTGAGAGAAAAGCCTGAAGCAATGACTATAGATATCAATTATCTATGAAGTAATTATTTCAAAACAAAGTAGATTTGTATACATTTATAATAATGTTTGAGAATATTATCTATCTAGGTTAGATGTATTTGTCTATAAATACAGATACATCATTATTGTTGTTATTATTATTATTATTATTATTATTATTATTGTTATTGTTATTGTTATTGTTATTATTATTGAACCTGGAACCTTTGGTTCCTAAGTCCAACGTTCTACCACTGCGATACCACCCACCCCCTAAACAAATATCTGAACACGAAGTAAAAGACATTCACTAGTATACATGTTTGATTTGCTTGCAGTCGACACGCCCGACCCTTACATATCTCTGAAGGTGAGAAGTTCACCGGAAGGCAGGAAGAAGACGACAATCGTCGACAATAACCCGAACCCCGTCTGGAACGAGAGCTTCACGTTTCTTCTAGACATAATGGAACGCAACCGTCTTCGTGAGTGCCTTTGTACTGTATGCTGTATTCTATTCAAGATATCCTATTGACGATGTATAGTAAATAATATTAAATAATAGCCAGCAATGGGTGTTATTAATGCCAATCTCGCAAACAGAGAATATATATGAAGTTAATAGTACAAGAGGATTTCCCAGGAGTCATTCTATACTCAATACAATTAATTAAGGACCGGAAGTTATTTTGTGGGGAACCTTTATACCAAATATTGAATTATATGCGAATGTCTGTTGGTGTCGTGTACATGTACAAAGAGCAAAATTAAATCACTACAAAAAAATAAAAATAAAAATAATTAAATACAATATTTGAACTGGGCTTGAGGAACGTTGTGGCATTTTTCTTCATATGCAGCTGCACATTATTGAAGAGTATCTGGATCCTGTAGATGTTTGGAACTAATTTGTTGTTAAAATTGTATACAGCTAACTTCATATGTGGCCCGTAATTATTTACTTTTGAATACATATTATATAATTGATTGTGTGGGGGTATTTATTATGTTATTACCTGCTGGATAAACAAGTGAAGATATATACTGTAGTTGCATGAGACGAATCTCATCTACAGATAATGTTTCCCTTTCAACTTGAAATAACAGGATATGATTGTGTTACAAACATATCTTCGGGTATGTTTCTTGCAACCAATTGGATCCATAGTAATAATAAATGTTGTTCCCTTTCAGAGGTCAGTCTGATGGAAGCGAACATGATAAAGGACGAGGAATTGGGGACAATATATTACGATCTTCACAAAATGACAGAAGGACAATGGGCCAGAGAGAAATTCATCTTTAACGAAGTTTCCGAAGTGTACATAGATTTACTACTTTGTTGGGAGTAAGTATGAACGTTTTATATATTACATATAATTATTTTTTAGGTTTGCTGTTAGGTGTCCGTGCCAAAAATAACAAATGTTATATGATTGATTTACTTGAACCCTCTGAGACTATGGCTAGTCTACCTGAGGAGTAATGCAATGCAATCTATATGTTATGCACTATCTTATAAGGTTTACATCTTTGTCTTTCCAGCAAAAACCCTACTCTCAGGTACAGTTTATGTCTTTGCGATCAGGAGAAACAATTTCTGGAAATGAGGCGAGAAAAATGTTTCGAAGGAATGAAAAGATTGCTTGGCCACAGAGCTCCAGAAACCTACAGTGAGGTATGTTATCGAAAACATCTAAAAATCTGATACAATACTGCCCATCCTCAAAACTACGGCCAATTTATCAATCAAGGCAAAAGTTAACCAACCACACATATATCTGATAATATTTTGTACGTGAAACACTGATTTTTATATTACTAGTACTCTACATTAACTAAAACGTTGACTTCCCATGGTTGGTGCAGGTTCCCAATGTCGCAGTGCTGGGGTCTGGCGGTGGCTTCCGGGCGATGGTGGCGTTCAGCGGAGTCTACAAAGCTCTGGCCGACTCCGGTATTCTCGACTGCGTAACTTACTCATGCGGTCTCTCGGGCTCTTCATGGTAAGTCTCCCTCTCTCTCTCCCTCTCTGTGTGTCCCTCTCTCTGTGTCTGTATCTCTCCATCTCGCCACCCTCTCTCTATATTTCTCTCCCCCTCTCTTTCTCTCCTCTCTCTCCCACTCTTGAAACTCTCTCTCTCTCTCTCTCTCTCTCTCTCTATCTCGCTCTCTCTCTCTCTCTCTGTCTCTCTCCCTCTCTACCCCACTCTCGCTGTGTCTCTATCTCTCCCCTCTCTCTTCCTCTCTCTCCCCTCCCTTGTCTCTCCCTCTCCCTATCTGTCTCTCTCTAATCTGTCTCCATCTCCCCTCTCTCGCCACCCTCTCTCTATATCCCTCCTCTCTCCATCTACATCTTCTCCTCTCCCTCCCTCCCACCGTCTCCCTCCAAAACCGGTATTCATATTCTATACATAAACAATTGTTTTCTTCATTATCAATACAGCATGTTATTTCTATTCGCATCCTACAGTGAACTATTTCGTTTCTAGGTTCCTCTCAAATTTATACTCGTATCCGAACTACCCCAACGTGGAGATATCTCAGGTCCAAGATGATATGAAACACAATATTGACCGCAGTATCATGTGGCTTCTTCAACCTCAGGGCGTCTACAGATACCTACAGACCATTCTGAAGAAGAGGAGGGAAGGACAGCCCGTCAGTTTCACCGACTTCTTCGGTCACATGGTCGGGGAAACATTGCTGAAAGGGGTACGTCAAGGAGATGTTTTCCGTCCCTCTATATTATTGTCTGTGGTGGAAATATTTGGTAATACACTGTACTTATATATGGTGTCATTTTGCGTTTTGTTTTGAATATACCAAGAATACAACAATGTGTTAACATATACTAGTAACTTTAGAAGTTAGGTTCAAACTTCCTTATTTTAATATGCCAAGAAAATATGCTTAATATTGTTTTAAATTTATAATTTCAGAGGTTAGGGTCCAAGTTAACAGATCAGAGAGACAAGATCAAAGATGGCAATCTTCCAATGCCGATGTACACGTGCGTGCACGTCAAGAAGGATGTTCCAGCGCGATCATTCCAAGGTAATTTAATCATTATTAATGTACAGTTCAACCACGCTGCTTTCAACCTTGCATTTCGTGAACTTATTGATTAAAGTATTTTATAGATGGAAATATATATTTTCAATTAATATAATAGTATATATATATAATTTAATTTACATGAACCCACTTGCTATCTATCCGACTACCTACCTATAGCAGTTTGCATAGATGAATTTACAAAACGTTTTATTTCTGTTCGGATGGTTTTGCAGAATGGGTGGAGTTTAATCCTTACGAAATCGGTCTTCCAAAGTATGGGACGTTCATGGACTCGGAGCTGTTCGGCTGCAAGTTCTTTAAGGGCAAGCTGTGCCGGAAGTTTGAGGAACCGCCGCTACACTTCCTGCAGGGAATATGGGGCAGCGCCTTCTGTATTCTGTTCAAGAGGTTGTTAGACGACAACAGGAAACTAGACCCCGCCGAGATGATAAGACAAGAACTAGGTATGCAATATATCCAATCTACGTGTTATACGATATTATTAAAGTATTTATCCAAATAATGTATGTAGTAAATTTCGTCGTCCTAGGCTTTCTACTGTCTCGTTACGTCCTCATTTCCCGCTCCGCGTCCCGTCCCCCCTTCTCTCTCTCTCTATCTCTCCCCCTCTCTCTCTCTTTCTCTCTCTCTCTCTCTCTCTGTCTCTTTCCCTCCCCCCTCCCCATCTCTCTCTATCTAAATGTTGTTCTTACTCAGTCCACTATAATAATAATAATAATGTGAATATTTATACTGCGCCAAACCATGCTTCAGAAGCATGCTAATAACGTTACATTATTACCCTGGTCAATGGATCAATGTGCACTCATTTCATTATCTATAAATGTACCTATTCCCACCGATTTCACTGCAGCAATTCTTTATAAAAGTACATCATTTGATACTACGGCCTACTTCGGGCGGTTACGCTAGTTTAGCCCGGAAATGTCATTGCGCAATTGTCAAATGTAGTATCCTATTGCACTTATAAATGAGTAGGACGGACGTTATAACGGTATTCCATGAAACCATCTATTTCATTGCATAACTGCCCGGTTTTGGTATTGTAGTAACATTAACTGTACACGTGACAAGTGAGAAATACACGTGACACATCGATAAGTTCTTGTAACGTGAAACCGGAAGCTAACATTCGTTGGCTGTCCGCCACCACTCTGAACATGCTCGAGTCATATCCCTTTGGTACATCTTCGAAAGTAACCCGAGGATGGCCGAATGGTCGGCCACGAAACACTTTCGTGAAATCTCGTATCCATGAAAAAATCACAGCGCTCTCGTAGCGAACAGCGAGACAGACGGATACGAGAGCGCCGGGGTTACTAGTGTATGCGAGAAAATCACAAAAGGTACTACCATATAAGTTCATTCATGCTAGAGTAAATGTCCTTGACTGAATCACAGGAAGCGATGACGCTCTTCCGGGCCTATCTTGGTTGTTTTGTGAATATTATGAAACATTTAGTTATACATATTCTGGGAAATATTTATTTATATCTATGCAATTCAGACATGATATCCGCAAACACGGGAGTGTTTCCGAATTCCGAGGGATACAGACAACTTATAAGAAGTATTTTAGGATTTTGATCAGGTTACACAACTTATGATAGAATACGGAACATGTACCTATAGTAGTCTTCATTGCCACACTATGGGCTGTTTTCTAAAGGATATGTTATTTTGGAAACATCAGATGGTGACGTAGTAACATCAGTGTCAAACCGGGACACTAGTGCAACAATAGTGATCCCCAATCCATCCAACCAACCAACCAAGCAACCAAGTAATAGTAATACATTGCGATAAGTATCACGAGAGCTATATTTGATATATATATTTCAGTAGAATTAACAATAAGGGTTACAATATTGGCTCAGTTATAAGATTACATCCCTTTGGCTTAAAGGCATAAAGCATCAAACACTGACTGATGCAT
>JAUTBX010187936.1:0-15144 GCA_032361465.1 Lepetodrilus tevnianus
GTTTACTATAGGCAGTCGGCATCACTGTACTATCTGGTGTACTGTAGACAGTCGGCATCACTGTACTATTTGGTGTGATGTAGGCAGTCGGCATCACTATACTATTTGATGTACTGTAGGCAGTCGCCATCAATGTCCTATTTGGTGTACTATAGGCAGTCGTCATCAATGTCCTATTTTGTGTACTGTAGGCAGTCGCCATCACTGTACTATCTGGTGTACTATAGGCAGTCGGCATCACTGTACTATCTGGTGTATTATAGGCAGTCGGCATCACTGTACTATTTGGTGTACTATAGGCAGTCGGCATCACTGTACTAACTGTACTATCTGGTGTACTATAGGCAGTCGGCATCACTGTACTATTTGGTGTACTATAGGCGGTCGGCATCACTGTACTATTTGGTGTACTATAGGCAGTCGGCATCACTGTACTATCTGGTGTACTATAGGCAGTCGGCATTACTGTACTATTTGGTGTACTATAGGCAGTCAGCATCACTGTACTATCTGGTGTACTATAGGCAGTCGGCATCACTCTACTATTTGGTGTGCTGTATGCAGTCGGCATCACTGTACTATTTGGTTTACTATAGGCAGTCGGCATCACTGTACTATCTGGTGTACTGTAGACAGTCGGCATCACTGTACTATTTGGTGTGCTGTAGGCAGTCGGCATCACTGTACTATTTGGTGTACTGTAGGCAGTCGGCATCACTGTACTATTTGTTGTGCTGTAGGCAGTCGGCATCACTGGCTGGGTGTTTTAACTTATCGCTTGAAAATGGAATGTATTTTATATGCACGTGACACTTTACTAAACTATTCTTCTTCTTCTAGAATATGCCAACAATCTATTTGGGGGGTGAAAGCCAACGCAGTGTTTTGTTTGTTTTGGTTGTGTTATTGAGTGTTTACTGCCGCTTTCAAGACTACATGTTTCACTAGGACCACACTTTTCAAGTTGTTTTCGCATAACACAAGGAAACATGACACTCTTCTAGTATACTCCAGCCAGATGTTTCAATACAGCTCCGGCCATTAACGGGTGCTAATGAGCAATAACAGTAACTGCACCTTAATGTGCGCTGACATTGGAAAGCTACGGGAGGATTGCTACAGAGTTACCTGGGGCAGTTTTGTGTAAGTCACGATTGACCATTAATTAAGTCCATGATAAGATGCGCCACCAAATGCGGGATGTTTCCGGGATTACCGGTTAGTCTTGTAGCGTATTCATATAGTGTAGAAACAAATTAGTTGCAACAGATTTCCGGCCCAGCTTTATAAAACTTACCATGTTTCAGGAAGTGACATAATACGCTATTGTTCGACAGAGTTACATAGACTAATAACATGCAAAATGCATGCTATTATTACTATTGCCTTTCCTGTGAACGAATGTCTAGGAGTGGTGTGTTATCCTACACGAGCTTAACAACAACATATAATTAAGCAGAAAGTAACACAATAATAACGTGCGCCCGGAGCATCTTCAACATCTGTCCTAGGCTGTACTGAATGCCGTAACCTTCTGAAAGCGGCATATTATGCTTTCTCGTGGACAGCTTTTGTAAGAAGTCATCCATTGCCATTTCGCTGATGTTAGTGTGTGAAAATGTCCCAATAATTTCACGTAATTGACGCCTGGCCACGAGATTACGAAACCTTTTTTTGAGTATGATTTCATGCTCAAGCTCCGATTTTATATGGGCATTTATGAACAAAACCTTTAGGTGACCATGGAATCGTACTCAGAATAGTTTGGTAGTGTCGGGGGCTGCTTTATATTTCAAATCTCTGTAATTATCGTGCAACCAACAAGAAGTAGTGTTCATTGGCAGAGAAGCTGATGGCCGGGAAATGGCGGATATTTTGGAAGGGCTGTTGTTAAATTACATTAGCCTGGGGATATTCTGTAGGATCACTCTAGATGTAAGTCAAGTTTCAGCCTACGACATAGTGACCTAATGTCATACATTTTCAGGTTGTGATCAATTAAGTTCTGATTTTGGAAAGTACACGTCAAGTGCAATAAAGTCATAAGAAACAATCGGAAATGCCCAATAAAAATAAAGTTGTTTCTGACAGTTTCCCATCTCAGGCCATGCAGCCAGGATATGTTCTAGTCGTAGACCTGGATCACACGCATCTCAATATATTAGTATCAATTCCACCTTGTCATCAGGATTTAGAGATTTATTTGGAGACTTACTTTTGTGAATATTTTTCTATAAATTAGTAGTTTTAGCATTATAGTTTTCAAATTATATAAAATTGACTGTAAATTACATGATATACAACGTTGGCGCCGTCTGTATATAATTTCATGGACATTTCATAAGTATAATTATTACTTAACTTCGACTAGTCTATGTAATATGGTTATCTTTGAAAAGTAGCAATTGCCTGTTCTGGCTGTCTTACTTTTCTTGCTTACAGAAACGTTACAAATGATCGGCAATTACGCTCAGAGAATATACATGTAGAATGAACATGAACACATGAAACTATTCTGTAGAAAGAACATGAAGACACGAAACAAACTGACATAGGCCTACATAACACAACAACTTCCAGATGAGAAGTAACTTGAGGTAACCGTATTTATTTCACACCAAGACCTATCAATTCCGATTTCAGAAAATAAAATCAAAGTATATGAGCAGTAATATTAGATTATTGTCATTACTTTGACGACACCAATTTGATGAAATTTTAAAACGCATAAAATAGTCGTATTTTAATCTCGCCCAGTAATGTTGATCGAGTGTTATTTGAGTTATCAAGTGAAGTACGTAGGCTACCTTCAAGGTATTGCCTACAGATGTTTGATCCATACTTAATAGCGAGTGAAAGTCGGTCATAGGATATCATGTAAAACTAGGAATTCCGGTGATAAGTAAACAGAAGTCCATGCCTGGTGTTGCTGAAAACTCCAGAGAAAATCTAAATACGACGTTATAATGCTAGGCGTACACATATTCGTATAGTTTATGTATTGCTACTTTACTAGTATTCGTGATACTGATAACAATATCCATGTAGCATGGTTCAATGTTTGTGAAAAATACTTTATTTTCATAATGAATTGTTAAGGGTTATATTACAAGGATAACGACACTGAGCAAGACATTGATAACCGTTACGTACTATCATTACAGAACAATGCCCCTCGCTAGATCTGGGACTATATAATACTGGTGTTCACATGTACATGTTAACCACGCATATACGCGCACACGCACACGCACACCTATAATGTATTATGTTATACAAACACGCTGTATTGAATGCGCGCACATTCACACAAACACGCACGCGCTCACACGCACGCACAAACACACACACACACACACAGACACGCACGCACTCCACACACGCACACCACACACGCATACCAGACGCACCACACACACACACACACACACACACACACACACACACACACACACAATGTACACAGGAAGCTGTCTACAGCTTCAGTCATCAGTTGTTCTCTAAGCGAGATGCAAATGAACACCGTCTCGTCATTGCCTTACATCATAGGCTCTCATATCATGGCCGCATTTAGTTACTGTTCACAATATAAGTCAATAACAATTTATGATCAATAACCTCAAAGTCACGTTGGTATAGGAAATAGGTGTCTAGTGTCATAATCACAGACACATTATCACAATTATACAAATGTATACAAATGTCCTCTGTGTGTATTTAAAGGGAATCATCAAGATTGAGTTTGCAGAAGACGTATCCAATTGCCTTCATAATCACGGGGTCGGTTGCATTCATTTCGGAATATATTCAATAAATTATGGCCATTACCGAAATCTAACGAAATATTCCGAATGATTTCTTAGATGATGATGCAATTCGTCTTCATGCATACTCAAAATTGACGTTTCTAATCAAATGGATGTATTCATAATTGCACCTCGCTTATTTTGTGACGTCATCCGTGGGACAAGGACTTCTCGCTGGTCGCCTGTGTGACACAGAGATGGTCTAAATTCGACTGGTTCGCGCTGGCGTTAACAGTGTTGTAATGGACATTGTTTCCGAAGCCCTTCCTTCCGGTACACTTAGAACGACAGAGAAGAGTACTATACAAGTCGTATAGGTGGTCTCTAAACTGCTGACTCATCGTACAGTACAACACGAAGTTGATGGCATTGTTTATTAGGGCAGCCATATCCAGGATGTCCGCCAGAAGAAAGTACACATTCTTGAAGAAGTACTCATACGACGCACACATCAATATGATGATGCTCTGGGGCAGCTCGACCACCATGTACATCACAATGATCACGAGCAGCATCGTGGTGGTGCACTTGTGGCGCTTCTTCTTCTTCTTCTGAGCTTGATCAGAAGCATTATTCATGAGTCTTTTCTGCCGCTTGGCACTTTCATGGAGTTTCTTTAACAAAAGTCCCATGAATATGGAAATCAGCGTACAAGGAACAAATTTCCCAACGATGGCGTATTGCCAAAACGCCACCAAGGCGCGCGTGGTGGGATTTGTGTTGCCCAGGGCGTACTCGTTCAGCCTGTAGATGGTCATGTTTGTGTCCGGAATAGTGGTTTCATATACGTCGGTGATCAGATAGTTCGGAAGCATGATAAGGGTAACGAATGCAGGGATGACACAGATGAGGGCACAGGACACGTTGATGCTCGGACAACGTTTGGTTTGTAAATACACGTATCTCATGACCGCCATGAAGACCGCCAGCCAGATGGACACGCAGTGACTCGTGGTGGTGAGGTTGCCGTGGATGGCCAGGAACGTGGTCCAGCCGTAGCTGTAGCGCTCGGGAGAGGCGTGCAGGTCGTACATGACGTAGAAGTGGAACGCGTAGGGGATGTAAGACGTCATCGTAACGAGGTCAGATATGGCGATGGCGCACAGGATGCAGTTGATGGAGGTGCGCATAGACTTACGCGTCAACACGGTGACGTTGAGGATGTTGGTAAAGATGCCGAAGACGCAGATGGTGATGCTGAGATAGCCGTGGATGTGCCAGTACCAGTGAGCAAACCTGTCCAAGTTGACGTTAACCACACTGAACGGCTCCGAGGTCAGATCACTGACGTTTGACGTCATCGTGGAGTCTCAGAGTGACGACTTCAAGATCCTGAAACACACGATAAAGAATGGTTAAGCAGGCATGTAAAATGTAATCATGGATGGAACTATTTTTGCGCCAAGATGTTTGTTATCTTCAGTTAATGCAACATCCTACGCACCATGTAACTGGTATGAAGATTAATTACAAACCACATCAATGTATGTGGCAACGTAATATGTAATGGTAATGATTACTGTCAAGGAATGAGGATTACTAACATTAAGCTTTGTGACTTTCACATCAGTTATCCTGGTGTTAGAGTAGGAGATTACTTGCCAATCAGGTTTTGGCTTTCTGTATTGAAAGAGATGTTACTCAAGAGGCAATTTGATGCCAACGTATCCAGACATATAGAAAAAACTAATCTCAATGGCTTCCGATACGCTGAAATCTCTGAGCCGCGTAGCTGTGTATTAAACGACGGAGGAACTTTGTGGAAAATATTGCACTGTTTGGTTTCTTTTTGGTTTTACGAGTTATCCCAATGATTAGAAGTGTGTCCGCTTTATTTGATAAAGTGTGTGAATAGCTCATGGGTCAATCCTTTCCCAATTAACCGGAAACCTGACGTGGTAGTGTTTCCAAACTCCCAATAACAGCGACGTCACAAGAAACTGTAATTACATTTGGGTAGTATTTCAGTGCGATCACATGTCGGCTATCCCAGCTACTGTATACTGGCTTGACGTATTAGACGACAAACATAATTTAACCCATATTGACGAATAAAACAAACCAACATCAATGTAAAACCCAATTTCATTCATTATGTGACCTTGAAAAGGTAATATTAACCGGAGATGCCATAAAGAACAGTGCTTGTGTCTAATCCAGCAGGAAGAGGGTTAACGTATCGTTCTTCAGAATTCATTAATGAACACATTCATGAAACGATTCGACTTCAAATCTAATAGTCTGGAGATGAAACCTGACCCAGGAACGTGACACCAATATCAGGGGAAGCTACCTCCCAGAACAAAACAGAACAGGAACTGTATTTCACTGCGAGGAGGTTAGGATAAGCAGCGCTGTTTGTACTATCGACACTACCAGATGGTGCTCTTAGGTCCACAGTACTCCTATGCTGCGACACTATAGCATATTATAGGTATTGCACCCCACCGCACAAACCCCACCCACATCTCCATCTTAAATACTCATTAGCGCTATTCTTGAAATTGGGTTTAAACCACACAAAAAAAAATTAAAAAATAGTTATTTACATCGTTGAGTATATATACAAAGCTCGTGGAATGGGTTAGTGCTATTATTTCGAAATATGTTTATTTTCCAATGATGGAGCTACGTCATCAAATTTAAAAACACGTGGATCTATATTGTACTGGGCACGTCACGTTTAACAGCATAGTACATATGGTAACAGGGAATCCGGCTAACGTTACTACAATCTGATAATTGGTAAAAAGTCTTCAGTATCTAATCTATACATGTACGCACGTATACTTGTAGCCACACCGAGTACCACTGGTGATGAACAGTGTGTGTGTGTGTTTGTGCGTGTGTGTGTGTGTATGTATGTGTGTGTGTGTGTGTGTCTGTGTGTCTGTGTGTCTCTGTGTGTGTGTATGTGTCTGTGTGTCTGTGTGTGTGTGTGTCTGTGTGTATGTGTGTGTGTGTGTGTCTGTGTGTGTATATGTGGGTGTGTGTGTGTCTGTGTGTGTGTGTGTGTGTCCAGGGACCACCGAGCAAGTTTAGTGACCAACACTAATGTTGGAACTGGTAGTTCACAGAATAACACACGAATGTGTTTAGACTTTCGAACTTTTGTGGAACCATTAGGGCCAACAATGCTCATGGACTCTCAAATTACAAACTTAGTTTCATTGGAATATCCAATACAAGGCAGATTGCATCTACTATTACATAGGCTATGCTACGAGACACAGATACTCTCTAGTAATAGACATTAACCAATTTGAATCACAGCGAGTACATGGGAACCAGTTTAAAGTTTAACTGCGGTTGTTGTGTTATGAGACATACAATGACGGACATTTCGTTATCCTTCAAGTGTGTCAAGTCGTTACGCAGGTGAGATTACTCATTGATTTGTGCTATAAACGCCATGATGGGATTTGTATGGAAGCCACTAAGGGCCATTTAGTGTGTGAAGCATACATAACAACATCACATGCTGCATTGACATAATCCCCCAAGTAATTTAGCTTATGTTATATGCACCTGAAGTAGGACCGGCTGGTACGCGCGGGCATACAATGTAGGGCATTCTCATTATAGAAGATGGCAATTAACATATTTACGATAATATTACACTGGCATCAGCTAGTATGGGTTTGTATTAGCGATGAGAGGAAAGTGTGTAGGCCTACACACTTACAGAACTATTCTACTCGCTAAGTTGTTATGAGAGAGAGAGAGAGATAGAGAGAGAAAGAGAGAGAGAGAGAAAGAGAGAGAGAGAGAGAGAGAGAGAGAGAAAGAGATAGAGAGAGATAGAGAGAAGGAGAGAGAGAGTTATTATTACAACTTTAACGAAACTGTAAATAGACATGATATACAATACGTTAACCGAGGAATATACTCGTTGACAACCACCAAGTTCAGGAACAGTGAAGCCGTCACCTTCCACGGGACCTCTGAAGCGTCTTCGCCTATGTCAACTGCACAAACCATGTCATGTGACCACCATTTTAATTGAACTTCACTTTAGCAATACATCACCTGAGCTACATAAGTAGGAGTAAAAGCTCAACTATACGCCATTAGAACAATGATTGCGCCGAACTATAGCATAGCATGCCAAACTGCTCCATAACGTGCTTGAACATCGCTGAGAGCACATCTGGATCGTTCTGCGTTTATGGACTATGTATTACCGTGAGAAGGCTACTTCCAGAAGATAATGCCTATTTAATCGCTGGTTTTCTCGTAAACGCACAACCTTCAATTTATGTAATATACAGTGCGGACATTCTCAAGACTTGGGACAAGAAACATTAAAATAATGAATCCTGTCTAGAAATATACCATAAATTCATTCCAAGGTCGACGTCTGAAGCCATAGAGCGGAAATATAACAAATTGACCGGAAGCTAGTTATATGCGGTCAATACTAAGCTTCACAGGTATCAACGGCTATGTTCATCCTATAATCTGCATCATAATAAGGATGAGGAAGTTGCTTTTCCGTAAATCTAAGCCAGGGGCAACTCATTATTATTCAATCAGTGAAGTTAATTTACTTATCTCACGTAATCAGCACGCTACTCAGGGCGGAGCGACAGTGAACGCTTTCGCTGTAATCGATGTGGAATTGGCCCCCTTCATCTGATCCAAGGCAGTGTTTAAAGCTTTATAACTTGGCATGGAACCTCGTAGAAAATAGAGCATACACGGTGGGCCTGTCGCATCAAGTAAGTATTGTTAGCGGGACTCAACACTGCGTGGAAGTGTGGCTAATATGGTATACATTTACATTTGTATCTGTCCAAGAAGTTTCGCGCAAATGTTTTCGATTTTTAATGTTTTGGGTTTTGTTTACATTTAAAACACAATTGGCATTTCAACGTCTTTGTCATTCATATTATACATGTTACAAGCAACAGATACATTCTAGATTTACCTTCACATAACAATGGCAAATACTTTGGATATAATATAGAGCGACACTTGCAAGAATCCATGCTTTCACGCATCAAATTCCATAAGAAACCATTCGAATATTTTTCCCCATAGTCTAATATGTTTGGAAAATTGCAATTTGAAAAAGGTATACGAACCCCAAAGGTAACGGCATACATTACTATTATACCGACTATAACATCGGGCTAGTTTTAATGTGGCACAAGGGAGGCACGACGATCGCCGTCCTGTGTAAAGGGGGCCTTAGGCAAGTGGAATGGAACAGATTTACCCACAAGAGGACATGTTGGATACACTGAAATCATTGTTTATGATGCAATATCAGCACTTCTTTCGATTTTCTACTAATGAAGATTCTGTTAGAGTCTCTTTAGGGTCGCTACAGTATGGATTTAAATTTAATAAAGTACAATTCATATAAAGCTTTCTCATGTAATGTTGTTCTTGTTCCTTCCCGGTTCTTCTGGTGACAGATTCTAAAATATCATTATCAGGCTCGTCCCCGTATTCGTCATGGGAGAAGATTATTAGCTTCCTTGATCACTTGAGTTGGGAATCGCTACACTAAAGTAATTAAAGCTGTTCAGAACAGAAAGTTCAGCGCTAGTTTTGCAGATGCGACAAGTTAACCAAGCGTTACACAAGGTATATATAGAGTATATCATACACCTGGTTTGCATAACGTAGTTGTACATCTCTGTGAGACTTGGCTGTTTGTTGTTGCTGGTAGCATGTCAATACTATTGTATTTTACATGTGTAGTATATTTAACATGCTTATTTCTAAACATATACTCATATACTGTAGTACATGTAAGCTTATACCAATTATAAAGAACTCATTTCAAGAATCGTAGGTATGCACACCTAAGACAGAAACAACAAATCACGAACTGTTGTACACAGTATTAGAAACCTACTTAAATAATAACATGATACCCTAACGATGACACTATATCGTCATCTGTCATTTATTCATAGCATTGCTGGAATAGGCACAGGTACAGCTATCTAGGGCATCTCGGGTTGCCTTCAGCATGGATAGAGTTGGTAACGAGTAGAACGGTGTCGTGTGTTATACTATCCGGATACATATAAAAGTACACTACTTCAATAGCACCATCTGGTAGGCTTAATTCTAAGGTTATTCATCTGACTCTGGGGCCTCTGATTAATGCTTGTAAATGTATGCATGACTAACTACGTCTTGGTTGTGTGTTGATTGTCAGTGACAACTACGCACCTTAGAGGAAACGACAGCGTATAAGCACACACCTCCAAGGAAATACAGGAACACGAACTAATGACAAGATCTCACCAACATATCTGATGATATGTGGAGACATTACGTGCCTAGATGAACACACATCACGCTATTTAATGGTATATGCAGTAATGATTTCAGATAAATGAGAAATAGAATGAGATTTTCAGCTAAAATAGTTGTTGAACGTCTTACAGCATCTATATAAAGGTTATAACGCGCTATTGCTTTGGAAGTTCATAAGTCAGTTCAGATAATATGTGATTAGCTGGCCAGTAATTGGTTATAAATGGTTATTCTACGTATATTTCACAAGTACAACATCTAGCACTTCAAACAAATCCATTTTTATTTACAAGAGTACTACTTTCTTATATTTGTAAGGCTCCTATTCGAATTACACACTGGCTTAATTGCACAGGACACGGATGTCCTTGACGTCACTTCCTGTCTAGAAAACCCGAACAGATGAGCCTATTTGTTTTTCTTGATTTCTAATCTACTGGGTTAATGAACTTTGCAATAAGGTGTGAGTGCTGGTATTTGACTCACTGGTTCACTAATTCTTACGTATGTTAACACTGTCGCCTATGTGATTGCCAATGGTGGGATGTAACCTCTTATGGACTATTTAGTATCTATCCATACAATCCAATGTAATTAAAATAGTACAATTAGTGTTACAAATGTGTTTCGTTGTAATGCAAGAGAACATGGATACATAATAATTAATAATAAACATTTTAATAAAAGCTTAACATTGTCAAGTAGAATTCATCAAGTTCAGCTATCATTATTTCATTTTAATTCGCAGACGTGAAGAAGTTTTCATTATAATACTTACGACAATTTATGGTTTAATTCAACGTTTACAATTAGATTAGACATGATACTATAACTGGATGTGGTATAACATAGTACAACTAAATGTACTACGACTTTCCCGACATACGGTGTTTATCAATAGGGACATTTAAAATTAAACTTGTATATATGACTTGACATGCTCGAAAACATGTAATAGAAACTGACAGAGATTCTAGTGACACTCTTGGATTGTATACCATTAAAAGCACGCGGAAATAAATAACCAACTATTTCGATAAGTTAAGTCTTTGAAAGTACGGTAGATCTTTACAACATATGTTAGCCGTCACTGCTAATACAATTTAACTAATAACGAACAACCCCCTTGAACATTCGCCTGACAACCTGACAGGTATGATTTGATTCACAAGACAGCTCTGACTAGTTCTACCCATACATTAGACACAGCAGACAATAATTACTGAGTAGGATAAGTACGTATCTGCCCACACATCCTCTGAGAAAATAAAACCAGGACATTGCTCTCTGTGATCAATCAGGACAACTCCCTGGACGAGTGTAACAAAGTTTGCTGTATGTACAGATAGGTCAGTGGACTGTATGGACAGATAGAGAGATGAACTAGTTGTTGTTTGATAATCCATGGGTTTACATAAGCTATGTTTGTAGTAGTAGTAGTAGTAGTAGTAGTAGTAGTAATAGTAGTAGTAGTAGTAGTAGTAGTAGTAGTAGTAGTAGTAGTAGTAGTAGTAGTAGTAATAATAACAATAATAATAATAACAATAATAAGTATAATAAGTATATTTAAATATACACCTAACCTTTCATTTAAACAATACTCGAATTCCTTCATTAAAGCATTGTTCTTAAACTGAGTAATTACAATGTTTTTAATACTTTTAATTTTTCAACTAAATTCATAGTTGTAAGAATACCATTTTGTCGTGTACACCTACCTGCACATAGGTCAATGCCCTTAATACCAATACAAATACATGAATGAAAATAAATGAATGAAATTCACTAGTGTTTTACAGGACGCGACAAACACCAGTAAGAGTTGTTTCATTTCAAACGCAAGACAGACAGACAGAGCGTATATCCTTTTAAAACCACCGGTGGTACACAATATATATATAATTATATCCAGTTATAGCTTTGACCAAGATGGACAATATTTTACGTATAGCTTCATATGAAATAATAAGTAAAGTAGTTGGACTAATGCTTCACTAACAAGCAGAAATACAGCACGATTATTCCGTAAGATAATTGGTGTTTCTAACTGTGAATGAATGCTTTTGCAACCGCGTGTGTTAGTGTACATATAATTACTAATCTATTATTCATTCTGATAATCTTCCAGACACATTAGTGCATACAGTGACTCTCGGGGGAATCTGGATATGTAAGCCATGCCAATGATATCTTTTCGGAAGAAAGACATTGACTATTAGAAGATGAGATGTTTTAATTATTCATCCTACGCGCGACGTTGTATTAAAAGCAGACTGGTTTGTTCGTGAATGAACAGACTGACGACTATTGGGAGGTGGTATTTTAACGGAGCGCAGTGACTGGGAGCGAAGATGGGCAAGTAAATCTGGGAGGTTACTAGTAGCGGCACCATCGCCACCAACCACGGCAATTCTAGTTTCTCGTGCCGCCGTCTGTGGTGGAGAATAAAGTTTGGTTTATAACAATTCTGTGACACATTACACATTAATTGCAGTATTAGATCCTATGCCAACGATTCAATTGATGCCGCACAGTTACCAGCTATCACCTGTCAAACCGTATTGCATACATGTATATATTTTCATTATGATACCTGAACATTACATTTCGTCGGGACCAACACTAAGTGGAATCATAGACTATAACCTATGATGGAATCACTAACGGTTACTACCAGGATACGTAAAACCTTGGACAACGACATTAATTATCCTCAATGACACCTAGCAATTTACTATACTAAACTATTAAGTATGTTGGTAGGGAATGACAACTGGTTATAGACAAACGTACTTATCGGTACGTTTTGTATGCAGTAATATATTGGAATTCCTGAACATATATTATTGTCAGAAGATACATACTTCGAACACAACATCAAGTCAAGTAGTCAGTAAAAGAGATCTAAAATGAATTGCACGGGCCACCAAACCAAATCAAAGACTATGAAATAACAATGGCATCATCAGAAAATAAGGATGACAAACGTATAATTTTATAAAATATTAACGTAGTTAGCATGCTAATATTCCTTCTATTTTTATCTATAATTGAATTTCTAATAATTATGTCAATGACAAATTGGTAGTTTGACAGCACATGGTACGGTATCCATCGTTTTTCAAACCGATAAAATGTAATTATAGAAGATCAATAATAAACATTATACTTAACGCGGCAATATTCCAGTCACGTAAGCAAGCTCTAATGTACCGACACCTCTGAGAATATTACAATAGGATGATAGGCGTATGGAGGGTTGTTATGCTGAAGACCTGATTTGCCATGCCCTGAAATCTATGCCAGTAGTCGAAGCGGTGCCAACACCAGTAATGTCATTAAATACTACGTTATCCTCAGAGAACATTTGTAATGATGCAATTGACAGTAATATTATACTGCTTGTGAACGTACAACTATGAGAACAATTTCCTGACTTCTAATAACAACCTCAGGCCATAGACACGTCTGGTGTAGACACATGGCACATGATCACTACCAAGCAAAGTCTATTTGTGAAGTTACTAGATGATGATTCAAATGTGTTAACTCACAATATCAAATGTATTTATTTACAGTAAATTATTTTCTTACATATCCAAGAACTTTAAGACTAATCAGTATTGTAAAATACTATAGCAATATCAAATGCAACATCGCAGTTAATTTTCAAAAGTCTTTAATGCGAACACTGGGAATGTTTAAAATCCAACTATACATGTTATGGGTTTGCAGTTTATATCCAGTGGATCAGAACTGTGTGTGCTGTATATATAAGTAAGTAACTCAGAAGGTCTGGCCGGTGAAATGAAGACATCATTTGACATGCTTACCTGTGACAATTCGTATAATCCAACTTTTCCTCCGCAGCCCTACACGTGCGTGTTTCACACTGGAGGTAGTGTTATCATGATGACGTCCAGGCTATATCTCATACTTTTAGTCAAAGAGAACTTGGTTCATCATCAGTGCACAGTTACACCACGTCGTACGAGCCACTCCACCACCTTATATACATGTGGGACTTACAAATACGATATCGCACGACAGATTCGATTGGCAAGCGGGCTACTGGCTTAAAGTATATTACTAAGTTATAAGAATATTTCTGTTTAACGTATGGCGTTGTGGAAATGTTCAAGAGTCTTGAGTGTCCCCCATCATCTGACACGTGCTGGAGTGTCACCAGTCCGGGTCTGAATACGTACTGCCGCTGTCATGCTCCTATCTCAACTCTTCTATTCGGACGTCTATTGATCGAGACTAACTAGCTCACGTCATTCGTCCGCTGTTATAGTCGGCGGGCACCAACGGCGCTTTCTGACTGGCTCCAAACGATCGCTTGCTACTTCTGACCAGAGTGTGACGTAGTGCCTGTTCAAGTCACAGTTCTGGTGCTCTGACTAGTCAGCCGTACATGGAACAGTGTAGGTGGAGCCGGTGAATAGTGGAGTTCCAAGATTAATACATGTAGAAACTTTACTGGCAGTTCGTCCGTCTTGGTACATGGTATGTTATATATGCTCGGACATAACTCATTATGTGTCTTACTGCATTACTTCTATGCGTCTAGTAAGTTCATCAACCATACTGAGAATACAACGAAACCAAATTGATCAACTTATATAAGTTCGTCTGAAACAGTATTAACTTTGTTAATTTAACAAAGGCCGAGGTATACATACATAGTCCTCATTTATGAGTAATGTAACGATACTGCCGTAACAACGTGCTTGTTGTATAGCATTCATTACCACTGGAAAATCGGATGATTCTGTGTTGATCTCCCGCCTGTCGTAATTAAGTGACATCCTGTGTATCTATACCAGGGCCAGAGATTACGAAACTTCTCTCAGTACGTGTTTGTGCTCCACTCACGTGCTATCCGAAAAACATGACGTTTTATGAACAACATTCTGAGTTGAGTATGAAATAGTACTCAGAAAAGTTTCGTAATCTAGGGGCCAGGCCTTGGTGCCTATCAAAGTCATTGTTTTGTTTGTAATAACAGTTTCGTAAAGTATGCGGTGCAATAAATCAACGCCCTTTAACTCAAAAC
>JAUTBX010188047.1:0-15139 GCA_032361465.1 Lepetodrilus tevnianus
ACGGTATTGTCTTGTAAGTGTTTCCTCTCACTGATACTTGCAAAGAGATAATTGAACCCACGTTGGGCCATCGGTGCCTTCTTGTGGAGAGAGTATCAGGTGGGCGTCAACATGACCGGAGGTCCCCCCCGGAGGTATCATCTGCACATGCGCGAATAATACCATTTCACCCCGGGCTCGCCTGTGACATTCGTAGGCGTAGTTCTTGGACGGTACTGTTAGAGAATGTTACTTTAGTATTGGTCTATGACATGTGGCTGTTATACAGTGGGCGTGTATGGTTATCTGTTATTGTGCCCAGCATGCACATACAGCATAGATTTAACGTTTTAAAGTATTCTTACATAATGGAACGTCGCTCTGGAGAAATCGAAAGAAAAGAAAAGAGGAAAAACATATGAATTCTCGTAAGATTATCTGATCAGTATAAAGATGCTTTTCCGATCAGAAAGTTTATTTCTCAGTAGTTGCACAGTAGGCCTATATGATCTCATGTTTTCATCGATTCTCTACCCGGTTGTTTTTCCAATATATATTGTTTTTAACAAAATAAAAATAAAATAACGTAGCTATTTGATCGTCTAATTTTAACTATTTCCATCACAAGTATGTTGTAACTTAGGAAGTGCTGTACATTAGTGTAGAACAAAGACCATGGAAAACTGTATCATCGTAGGTTCGAATTTGTTACCTGGAGTCTTTGATTCTCCTTTTGTAGGTTTGCATTGCAATGCCACCCCTTTCCACATGCTACGGAGCTTAAACATAATAATACTTAATATTTAAATTAATAGTAATAATTTAATAGACTTCTAATATTAGGGGTAAATATTTTAGTGAGTAAAATAATATTGAAGGCTGATGTAAACCCCTATTTAAAAAATAATAAAATAATACTAAATAAAAATAATAAGAATCTGGAAACCCCAGTTTAAAAATAAAAATAAAAATAATGATCCAACGCCAGGAAATATACATGCTCATGGCGTGATATTCAATGTCTGAAGAAAAAACTTGCATTTATCATATGATACACTTCTTCCGTATGACATGTTTTACATACGTACTTGTTACAATGCACCAATATCCGGCTATTGTTTTCATATAGGTTTACATGTAAATAGTTGATAACTATGATGCATAAAGGTAATTGGGCTTCAAACGGAAGCTGTAATTTGTGATGTATTTGGTTTATTGGTGCATGTGTGTAAACACGTACCCTGTGTGTGTATATAACAAGCCAGGCACTACAAGGATATACATGCACGTACACATGTAGCTGTTATATACAAGATCAATTACCTTCATTTCCGTAGCAGACACTAGAGAGGAAATGCAATGGAATGCTATTAGCTTATTTTTCTAATAATTTTGGACATATTTACTATTCATATTTATGCAAGGGTCTACGGCTGAGGCTGTGAAAGTATTCTCGTGTGCATGTGTTTCCATGGACACTGTAATATCCGTATCCGTAGATAGGCAGAACACTCGGACCTTTAGGAGAATTGTTTTATATTTTGCTTGAAATCCATTTGCATCGCGTGTGAAGGAAAAACACCCGTGTGATGGAGTATCTCCATTTATCTCCTGTACATACGGGTTCCATTAGGGAGCATGCATTGCTCCAGTAACCGAATGTTTTCATCTATAGACAGAAGTAAAATAGATATATTTCTATTTTTGCAGATCCATGCATCAGTATTCATTTTCACCAATGTCCCCCCGAACAATGTTATATGACTGAAATCCATACTGCACAAATTATAGTCCATCTCTATCACCTCCAACTGGCTTCATCCTAACATATATTTATTTTATGTTGTATTTGAGCTACACACATATTAGTGTGAGCAATCGGTATTGAAAAAAAACCTGAAAAATAAGACAAATTGCAAGGACAAACCTCCCAAAATAGATGATGGTCATGCTAAACTTAGACTGTCTGTGGGGTGACAAAGCAGTTATCATCCTTAGTCTGTCAGTACTGGCCGATGCTCGCAGGTTTCCTGCAACCGGATGTTGCGGGTTTCCTCCTGAAATAATCTGACAAGCCGTGATATAAGTTAAAGAATCAGGAAAGCGGCTCTAAACCTCAATTTAATAATTGAAAAAAAGCAATTACAGTTGTGCATATCCTTTAATAAAGCTCTTGTATCCGCTAAGAAACCAAAGATTCTCTCTCTCTCTCTCTCTCTCTCTCTCTCTCTCTCTCTTTCTCATATACTAATAATTGTATTCCGCATTTCTTTACAGCTTTTCTTTGATGCCCTCGCCAAATCATGAAAGTAATCCAAAAGGTCTTGTTTCCAGGTGGAACCGTTGTCCAACCGGAAACGTTCGGCCGTCGGGGCCAGACGGACAGCCTCGTTCACGAAATAGGTCACAACCTCGGCCTATGGCACGTGCATCACGGAGTGACTGAGGTCAATTGTGACGACCCGTGCGCGGAGACACATCCATCTATGGAGCTCGGCGACATGTGCGAAGACACCACCCCGACCCCTGCGAATCTAAACTGCCACGACCCCGACCCTCGGGACGATGTTTGCGACTTTCTGACGTCTTACAGTGGAACCCCTTTCCAGAACTACATGAGCTATGCTGGTGAGATTCATCTTGAAATAGAGGTATCGTTTCTAGAAGCTCTCGTATCCACTATAGCGCTCTCGTAAGTGCACGATCCCCAAGTATTAGAGATCGTTACGAGAGTTCTTATGATCTCGTAATAGATATGACAGCTTCGAGAAACGATACCATGGGTAGCAGGAGACATGCAACACCCGTATCGCAGAGTGTTGAAGTAAACCAGACAACTCAATAGAACTGGAGTACTAGATTGGATTCCCTATTCATGCTGAAGGCAACTGGAGATGCCCAGTGGCTGTGTCTAATCCAGCATGGAGGGAGTTAAATAATGACATTTGTCACCAAATTGTATTTACTCCATAATATACTAGGTATTTTGCTAAATCATGAATTTGTGTTGTTCTGTTGTTTAATTCCTTCTTGTACAGTTTTGACGAGTTTTAATGACATTTTTCATGTAGACGATAACTGTACGAACCACTTCAGCCCCCACCAAGTAGCCCGGATGCATTGTTATCTGGACCTGGTGTACAACTCCTGGACCGCGGGGTGGATGCCGTCACCGATACCGCTGTCACCAAAAGTGAGTACCTGTGACTGTCAATGACGGTACCAAGTACCTACTCCGTGTTAATCATATGGCAGTGTCTGCACCTTACCTATGATAGAGAGGCTAGACCAATGTCACTGACTATACTTGACCTCGAAGGTGTCATGAAAATCACGAAATTGGTTTGGCAAATTGAACGGATGTGTAAGGTGTATGTAAAAGTAATACCTACTCTCTTTCGAAGTGAATCGGTCAATATCCCTACAGTTTTTGTCGTGGGGTCTTCGAGGCGGTAAGAACCTTTCATGAATCACAGTTCTTGCCTGATTTTCACATAAGAGTTGTACTACCTGTAGTCCGGGAGTAATTAGGACCCTACGTCATTCTCGCTAGTAAAACAATGGCGTACAATGTTCCGACTACAGTACGACCGTTTAATGAAGCGCTGTCCTGATGCAGATTCGATATAACCGGAAGTGGACATATTCTTTGCAGGTGGTTGCTTCAGGAGACACGTCAGTGACGTTGGTGTGGATGCCGCCGTTCAACGCGGGGGGAGGCGGGATGGAGGACGTAATCTGCTCCTCCTGTACTGAAGACGCCGAGTTCTTCCAATACGCCTTCCACGCTCACTCCCCGTCCCCCGAAGATGACAGCGGGAACTGGGCTCCAATACAGGCCACTGGTACGATCACAAGTGTGGCCAGTACCCATTTACGCATTACTGTCTTGTTATATATGTAGACTTGACTACCTTAAGAATCGTCACGATGATTTAGTCAACATCATGTCTAAATAATCTCATAGCATGGTTCCTAAGCCTCTCCATTGAACTGTATAGTAGATCTAGATTTACCCTTTACCCTAGTCCTCGTCAAAGACAGTTCATGCTAATTTTGCAACGAAACGACTTTGACAAAAACTACTTTTTACCGATAGTTGGTGACATACACAGTTTATAATGGCATACCATGTTTTTCATTGAATGTATCGATACAATAACTAGAAAACAGTATAAAACAGTCTCCAAAACTATTAAAAATATGTGCTCGTTTTAATCACACTAATACGATCGAACATAAATTAAAAACTACAACATTATCAAGTTGTGAAATCTTCAGCAATGGTTTCTAGGACCTCCGGATGCGACAGCTTGTGACGCCAGTACAAAAGCATGGATGCCAAAAGTGAATAGATGTACCGATCAACTGTGCCACATCGATCTCTTTCTACAGTGGCCAGTGAAACCAGCCAGGTAACACTGACATACGAGTCAACTATACAGTACGTAATACCTATATACAAGTATATGTATTGCTCTGTAATCATACTTACATCATGCCCAGGGTCTTGTTTCTCAAAGCTCACATATCCACGATAATGAGACCATAGCGCTCTCGTAAGTGCACGATCCCCATGTATTAGAGATGGCTACGAGAGTCTATTATGGTATCGTAGCAGATATGTGAGAGCTTCGAGAAACAATACGCAGGGAATCGTTTCTCGAAGCTCGAATATCCACTATGAGACCACAGAGCTCCCGTAAGTGTACGATCCCTGTGTATTGGGGATCGCCATGAGAGTCCTTTTGGTCTCGTAGCAGACATGATCTAGCTTCAAGAAACGATACCAAAATATAAATAGCGGTCTCGTAAGTGCTGAACCGTCATGCACATATAATATATCCCTGCGAGTGTGCTTATGGTCTCGTAGTAGATGAGAACATTTCGTGAAACGGTACATCAATTCACGTAGGGAACAGGGGAAGTAAATGGTATTCAGTTTACCGTTATTGCAGCTAAAATATGTACATTAGTATTGATATTTTTAACACTCTTTATTGGAAAAAAATCCGGGGTCTACGAACAGACCACGTAATATCTGAACGTGTATACCGATAAGAAATATTGAAATATTGTTGATATTGAAATCATTTACATTCCGGTCGGCAAATACAGATACAGGAACGGCTGGTATTTGACATTTAGAAATACCTAGCTCTTGTTACATCCTCAAAACAACGGTCATCATGACTACACTAAACCTCCGTCAAAGGTTAGGTGTAGTCATAATGACCTGTGTTTCGAGGATGCTCTTGCCAATGCTCTTGTGAAATAGTCTCCTGTCAAGCTTCATCTCCTACTGCAGTCTGACGGTATGGGTGACGTGGAACGCGCACAGAGGCCTCAGGAAGATCCGATTGTTCTACGAGGACGGTGTAGTGGAGTGTTTGACGGAGGTTCCGGTGTACTGTGACATGCCCTTCACTACCAGACTCACCACGGACAGGAAGCTCACCAAGGTTCGTGATTACACGTCACGTGCTACAATGTAGACATCCTCGAAATACAAGGTATCGTTTCTCAAAGCTCTCATAGAACTACGAGACCATGGGACTCTCGTGGCGATCTCTAATACATGGGAATCGTGCACTTACGAGAGCTCTATGGTCTTGTAGTGGATATGAGAGCTTAGAGAATTGATACTCAGACCATTATGACTATACCTCCGTCAAATACTATATGACGGAGGTTAAGAGTAGTCATAATTGTTCGTGTATCGAGGATGCAATGTATAGTGTATTAGCTAATTTCTGCAACACATTATATTAATATTTGACAAGTTATAGGATACTATTTTTTTAAATAGCATTCTATAAAACACACGCCCAGTGTTTAGAGGATATATTTACAGGTTTCCTATTATAGTATGAAATACCGGTACTCAATTATGAAATGAGATAATGCATTGAATCAACATCTAGCGATAATAGTTGATCCTCGTGTAATTATATAGCACGATCCTTGACACGTAGGGCCTACATGTAAGTTTACATATTATGTTTAAGGTATGTTCTACATATAGTTTTATATATAATTTTAGTATACTTATAAATGTGTCTACTAGTTTGACACATAGTTTTACATATAATATGTGTACACATAGCATTATCAATACGCATACACTTGTGATATTATTGTAATAATTTGTATTGTTGCTATTGAACTGATATAATACTGACTGGAGGCTTTCTCTAGTTTGGCTGATTCTTGTCCTATACACTTGTAGATTCGCATATATACCAGGTCCCCTTATGTCGCCATCGACGCCGTGGAAGTCGTGTCGCAACCTCGCGACGAACATTGTCTCTTCTGTCCATCACTCAAGTACAGAGTGTCGAGGTCGCCGCCATTTCAAGATGGCGACTTCCGCTACACGAATGCTCTCAGGTTCACTGACTTGTAAGTTCAGCGAGTAAGTGATAGGACATTTAGCCAATGGTTTTAAGAATACTGAGGAGTAAATTACGTGCATTTAATGTTTACCAACCAATGCGTTGTTTAAGAACATCCCGTTGGAATGGTATCTTTGCATAAAGTAGGTCTAAATCTTGTTCATGTTTCAGTATGACCATTTGTCTCATAACGATAAGAATATTTTGACATTAAATACGTGTATTCAGGTACTATTTTATTAATAATAGCAGTGTGTATCCATTTTCTTAGGTTTTTTCATTCATTATATTAAAAAAGTATATACATGTAGTACCAATTCTTTTTATACATTTTAATAGTACCAATACTATTATTTATTACGTATGTTGTTTATTTACCCCCATATTTTATTTGCCTCCACACTTCATTATTGCTAACTATTCTACCATTTTTGTTCAGGGATGTGAACCTCTCAACAACATACTCCTATACGGTGTCCGTCATGTCCGGGTCAGGGGTCAGCGCGCAGTCTCCGTCGCTCCTCTACACGCACGGCCAGCAGTACTGTGGAGATGGTCACGTGGACAGGTTGTTCTCACTGCTATATTTAGATAAGCAATAATAATAATAATAATAATAATACATTATTCAAAAGAAAACCATTTATAATAAGATGTTTACACAAAACGTACATGAACGAACGAACGAACAAAGATTACTATTGAAATAATATTTGACATATTGTTATAGAGAGCTTGCCTCTGATTGGATAATATAACGTGACGTCATGAAGAGACGTGTCTCTAGTCAACGTGTCGTATCTTTCAGCCAGAGTCAGGAACAGTGTGATGATAAGAACTCTGTAGACGGGGACGGCTGCGACGTGGACTGCAAGATCGAGGAATCATTTCATTGCAAAGGTCCGACTATGTACAATATCAACACTATCATGGTATCGTTTCTCTCATCCGTTATGAGACCATAGCGCTCTCGTAGGTGCGCGGTCGCCATAAATAAGAGATCGTTATGAGAGTGCTTACGGTCTCGTAGCAGGTACGAGAGCTTCGTGAAACAATACGGCCCTGGCCCTGTCTATGCGCAGATACGCCGACGCATCCACATGAATTTCCTATAGTTAACTTTATTTTTAAAATAAAGCATAACTATAATATAGCTACAGTATCCTGCTGGTGAATCCACATTATTCTTGACTTGTATTATAACAGTGTACATCATAGTAATTGCGTGGTTTCTGTCTAGGTTCCCCAAGTCGATGTTACCGCCACGAAGGAGACGGAGTCTGTGAAGACTTCGAGAGACGGACCAGCATCTCGGACTGTGGGTTCTACACGCCCCCGGGTTACGACGACCAATGGGCGATCGCAGCCGTTGCGAACCCGGAGTTCCAACGGCCATTTTGTCCTGAAGACGTCATTACAGGCCCTCCAGAACCAGTCAAAGTAGGTAATCGTGCAGAATTGCAGAACTTCCGGTTTGTCCGGAAGTGCTGATAGAATTAAACTGGAACTTGCTGAACTCGCAAATGTGCATCACATATACCCAGTGCTTCCTTAACCTTCTTTATGCTGGAGGCAACCATATAATGCCATAAAGAGCAGAACGTGTGTAGTCCAGCAGGGAGAGGGTTAAACGTTCTCATAATTAGAGTATGAAAGATCGGTATCTGCGTGTGGATGTCGAGGATATATTCATAGTGGCGGGTTGCTTATTAAAGGAAGCAAGGGCCCTATTCTCGAAACATTCTAACGATATTCTTAGCCTAAGACCGTTCTTAACTTTATCGTAAGGATAACTATAGTATAGCATGAGCTATTCACGTTCTTAAGGTAAGAATATCTTAAGAAGTTTCGAGAATAGGAGCCCAGCATTGTATGTAGTATTACCTTTTAATAGTGCTTCAATTCGTGAATGTGCAAACTGCCATAAAACATCGAAAAGAACAGGACATATATTTTAGCCGTTGTGTAAATGGATATTGAAATGTGCTATTAATAACTGCAATGCATAGACACTACAATGTCTTTAGTTTTTCTGGACAATCTTGGTAAAATATTTAAGCCGTCATTGGAATCGTTAGAATCTATAGAGAGATGCTCGACTTTAATGTGTTAACCGGTATATCATCCTCGAAACAAAAGCCACTATGACTACACTAAACTTCCGTCGAATGTATATTTGAAATATTTAACGAAGGTTTAGTGTATTCATAATGGCCGTCGTTTCGAGGATGATCAACATTTATGCGTTTGCTGTACTTACATGATGACGATACTGAGTAGAGCGACTGTTTACAATCAAATATGAACTATTTCGGCACTGTTTCAGGGTTGTGGGACATTGGCTGGTCCAACGAGTGCTTGGTATCCGTGTGGAAGTCCTTATCTGGACCAGAACTTCTGGATTGAGGTACTACTGTTAATGTAGCCTATATACTAGTAGTTAGACGTATGGCCAATACTAATTTACTTTATCCCATGTCACCCTCAAAACTCATACTCGGTTGCAATGTATATATGTGTTCTTTTATGAGTTACGTTACGTTCAGTGGAGTGTATTATAGTAATATGGGTTTCCTCTTTCAGGTATATTTTGCAACACCCGTCGTAGCCACAGAGATATTTATTTACATCGGTTGGGACGGAAGGTCCGACTTGGATCCGTCTCCAAAGAACATCAGTGTGGACCTGATCACGACCAGCAACAAGACACTGGGCGTGTCATCACGGCGAATAACACTAGACTGTGCCAAGTCTGTCGTCAGCGTCCCGATAGTACAAGACCTGTCTCAACCATTCTTTCATACCAAAGGTTTGACACAAGTTCAACGAAACAATCTTACATTTTTAAATGCCTGTCCTTGCCGCATTAGGCACAAGTATTGCCCCTGGAGCCTATTCTCGACACGTGTTTACGATTGTACGACAATTTTAACGATTCTTACATCATGGCTGCGAACTAAATTGATATTTACGTCACTTCCTGCTACAGTACTGATATGGCGTTCGCCCTGATTTAGGCCTAGAATACAGTACGACCCTTTCGTGAAGCGCAGACCTTTATGGCATATTCGGTTGCCTACAAGACTGAGAGAAATACATGTAGGCCTACTATTACGATCCTCTATGATACCTACGCAATGTTCTTCGCTTTGACGTTTCGTTTGCGGGCTGTGGATCGAGTTCCAAGGCCAATACAGTGTCATGTTCATCTCTATTTTGCGGTAATGAATATAAAAATGTGTGGGATGCAATTTGTCTTGCTTATAGCCTTTTACTGATGTCTTTACGAATATGATTTCGTTGCAGGTGTTCGTGTGAACTTTCGATCGTATAACATCAGTCTAAGGGCGGTTCAACTACGATCTACTCTACTGTTGGACCCACTACGCCTAGCTTCATGCGGAAGCAATCAAGTGTACAATCCCCGGTCCGGGTTCTGTGTGGTTCAAAACTGCTCCATCCGGTGTGATTATTTTAGGCTACAGTACTCTATCTCAGAGTGCACCGGTGACACAGAAGGACATACGTGTTCCATTGGCTGCCAAGAAGGGTGTGTATGAGTCACATGCTGAGTACCTTCATGTTGAATACCTTCAGGGAATATAACTATCCAGTCCCTATCGTATCAGAGATTCACGGGTGATAAGAGGGTATAGTTCCTGGTTATATAGACGTCTGATGGAACCGGAGTGAATGTTGCATTTTTTTCTTTATGACTTTTTGTATGTATTTGTTGTTGGTGGGGGTACCTCTTACAGTTAAAGTAATGTATAGACTCTACAGCTGAAGTAACGAATATTCTTGGTTTGAAACACTGAATCGCGGTAAAGAATAAACTGCTGTGTAGGACAACCATTGATTATGGAACTGCCTCTAAATAGTAGGCATACTCGTTTCACCAAATTAATGAAGCGCTACATGCATCAGCAAGAATAGCAATGGAGTTTGATATTTCTGATACCGCGTATAGTTTTCCGATTTTTGGTTCCTTCGCTGACCGTTTCTCTTGCGTGATATGCAGGTATCGTCTGAAGGGTTACACAGATCGAGCTATTTGTGCAGCCGGGAAGTGGGTGACATCGGTACCGATAACCTGTGTTCCGGTAGACTGCAAGAAACCTGCCATACCGTTTGCAGCCTTCGCTTGTCCGTATGGAACTAGGTTTGGCGCCAACTGCACCTACAAGTGTACGCCTCCAGCTAGACAACAAGGTATAGTACCAATAGGGACCGTAAATTGACACGAGATAGCCCGAGATTCAAACACCTAAATGCGCTGCACATTTGACGACATTCCATTGTGACCTCACATGAAAACGTCACTATTCAGACGACATTCATAGCAACCGTCGAATTTCTTCATGTCAACGGAAATGATACCCGACGAGACTTACTGTCCCTATTGCAATATTGGGGAAATAGCTGCAGTGTCGTCTGTCTTCTCTAACCTTCTAGTTAATTTCCCCTTCCCTTCATTTAAATTCCTACTTTCTCTCCTTCCAATCTTCCCGCCATTCCTTCATTCCTTTCTATTTCTCAGTTCCCATGTACCACATAGGCTTACTTACATGCATACATAATCTAAGTACTACGTAATAGCGTGGCAATGCAGTTACCATCCTTGGTCTGTCAGTAAAAGTCTTTGCTCGCAGGTTTACTGCAATATTCAGCGCTACATATTTTGCGGGTTTCCTACTGCCATAAACTGACAAGTCGTAATGTAAGTGAAAGAATCTTGAAAGCGACTCTAAACGGCAATTCAAAACAAACCAGTAATTGCGTAAGTCCACGTGACGAAGAGGTCTCTAATTCATCATTTACGTACGCTTCACGCGCAGGTCTTGGTAACATCATCCGGTGCGAGTCTGACGGTCTATGGTCCGCGCCCACCTCTTCCTGTCACGTGAGGTGTGACCCGGCCCTGCACGTGATGCACGCTAAGCCAATCAGCAGACAGTGCAAGAAAGGACGGCAGGCTCTTCACACATCCTGTAGGTTCCGCTGTAAGAAAGGCTTCCAGGTGGAAATGGAAAAACACAAAAGGTAGATTATTCTATTGGAAGTATAAACTATTGGATGAAAGGCGTTCTCATGTTGGGCAGAATGGTAGGTTAGCGACCCGATCCTAAGAGTTACACGCGATTTGTAAACCTATCGTAAAATAAATATGGAGATTATGGTCGATCGTAAAGATAAGATAGCTTCGCGAATCGGGTCCCTGGCAATCGTGGTCCTAGACCGTCCTACATAACGGTGTGAAGTAATATTATATTACATTAGCATTAATCCACGCCTTCATTACCAACCTATTGGTGTGTCTGCAGACGTGTGTACCAACTGACCTGCTCTCTTGACGGTCACTGGACTGGACCCAGGTGTGTGCGTGCTCAGTGTCCAGCCCTCCCTCCGGCGTTGGCTGGGTCCTACACGTGTACCAACGCGGCCTTCACGCGCAGTCGCTGTACTCTCAAGTGTGCAGACAACAGCAAGGTACAGTCAAACCGCTGCCATCTTCCCAATGTTGCCAGGCGTGCGCTTCACGAAACAGTCGTACTGTTTTCTGAATGTAAATTATGATGTAGCCTATGCTATTGTTTTACCAAAGCAGGAAATGACGTACTTTTTGGACAACAAGAATAATTCCTGAAAATCTAGGGGACTGGCATAAATGTTGTTGATAGACTTGATGGTTTTGACAAGCATTGTATTATAACTTTTGTTCGTATTGAACTTATTTGTGCACATGGTTATATCGTAGGTTTCCAGCTACTGTAAACACAGTTCATCCTTAATCCTAAATACTCTGCGATTTTATTTAGTTTTGGCCATTCTCTAGTTGAAGTTTCGTGAGGTCTAACATATCATACACAACTATGAAGTAGACAGGAGATTGCAAGTTATTCACTACACCATGAACGTGCTACCTTCGTTGCTTAGTGACTATATTGGATACGTTATTCTATTTCCAGCCAAAGCAGAAGTTGATTTGCAAATCTAATGGCCGTTGGTCGGGTGAATTCGAGCCATGTCAGACATTCGAAAAGATCCACTGTCCAAGGCTAGCTGACCATAAGAATCTTATAATCCACTGCAGCAAACAACGGTATACATATGGTAAGTATTGAGTCTTGGCTTCTCTGAAAGCCATCGACTGTGTTGCCTGTAATGATCCAAATATAGTGATTCTTAAGAACCAGTCCTGGGAAAACACATTGGTAGTATTGTTTTATTTTCGAATTCTTTTATTATCTTTATACATTATGATTACGTCCTGTTTCATACTAGTTCATGAAGCTATACATGTCGTAGTAATGGTCCATTTTACTATCGGAAATTCTATTCTGGCCACACCCGAACTTCGGGCCGAAGTGTGACCACAAAATAATGTCTTATATTTAAAGGGGACAATTTCCGCGATGTCTAGCTTAACTCAATTACATGCTAGAATTTGTAAACAATAAGATATAATTGAAAATAAAATGTTCGGAATATATACGAACTGATATAACAAGAAGTATATATGCGATTGCTTTCTAATAAGAACATTGTTTTATTTCTAAATCCTGTCAGGTTCAAGGTGTACTGTAAGCTGCATCCTGCCTATCCAAGAGCCTGTTTATACCGGTACGAGAAATCGCAAGCGACGTCCATCGCATCTTCCAATACTGGGCCACATTATCAACAACACCACGTGCACTGGGTCCGGTCAGTGGTTTCCACATCCCTCACACATTGACTGTGTCTCCAAATGCGACGAAGTAAGTATCAATGTCAGCGTAATTAATGTAATTATGTAACAATGTAACAACATGAATGGGAAATTAATATAATAAAATAATAATCATAGTTTCCCCAGTTTAATCTATAATAATAATTATTATATTTTTTTAAATTATTATTATTATTATTATTATTTGTTATATAGCGCCATAGTATAGCACCTCAAAAAGTAGGTACGCTGGGTACATCATTATCAGTTGTATTGGGTGTAGTGGTATGAGTGATGGGTGTGATTTAAACAGACCAGTTGCTTTTGCAATAAATGCTTCTTTTTTTTTGCTCCTCTCAGAACTTCATATCTGATGGTTACTGTGACGCTGTCAACAACAGACAACACTGTAAATGGGATGGCGGTGATTGCTGTAAGTCAACTTCCGGTGGAAGAGTCGATCCGTTTCCGTCCGACTGCAAAGAAGCCTGCTCGTGCAAGGATCCGAAAGCTGTAGAAAATACAATTAAAAAGAAAAAGGGCCGAAAAAAGAAAAAGCGGAACTGACTAAATCATACAATTGAACATAGCTTGGCTATCGGCTGGTCCGCGATACACGCCCACTGATCCGTGGTTCGTGTGGTAGATGCTGTGGGGTCAAGGTCATAGACGTATTGGACACTTCCGGTTGCAATACACCCATGGCAAAGCGTACGCAGTACACTGGAAAACCGTGTGGTTGGAATGTGCAGTGATTTAGAAGTCATGAATCGTCACATATCTTTGAACACCATCAAACTGAGACCACACCATTGTCAAATCCGATTGTTGATGATACATTCCTAAACTTATGTTGTTGTATATCAGAATATAGATTAATTAGTTATTTATTTACATATACTTGAAAGAATGGAAAGCTGTGGCCATATATCATGCATGCTATTGTCAAAAATAGCGGAAATTTAATTTCGCGCATGCTCGTGGTATTGTGATGTTTATTGCCCCATTATAAGAACATGTCTTGCCTGAAATAGTGAATATAAATCCACGCTCACTACTCAAAATGTTATCCCGTTGTGGAATGGTTATTAACTTACTTCCTCTACATGTATTTTTTCTTTCCCTCTAAATTTGTAACCATATCATGCCTTTTTTTAAATTATATTCTAGATTATTTAATATTATCCGTCCAAAAGATACCAAAATGAGAGTAATACTTGACGATAAACGTATTATGTATTCTCATCCCATAACAATAATACTATTTCAATTATTAGAGAATACACTGCCAATTTTTGTTTTAAACACTAGAAAGATATCCATTTAATCAAATACGATTTTAGCATTCTACAGTACAGGATCTGGATATGGAAAGTATTAAACAAGCGCTACCTTGCATGTTCTACATTTAGCAAGTTTAGGAAGAGATTATTATCCTTTTCAGTTTTTGCTTCTTTTTGTTTAGATACATGTCCGTTTGCGCTGGTGTTGACAACAACCAGTTTAAGAATTGCGTTACTACGGTAACCGAACAACCACGTGTGTAATTGTACAAGTTGCATCGCAATACTAAATCTTTCGTCTGGGTGTTAGTGGATAATACAATTGCAATATTTTGTGGGTTGATAATACTAACCCATATATATATATAATCTGTTTGGAGTGGAATATGTAAGCCACATTTAATCACCAACTCGTGCAATTATCGTATAGATACACTCCCCAGGGAGTTGAGAAGGAAAGTAGTAATGCATGTAGCGCAATGAGAACGCTTTCGAGCGTGGATTTGGCGCAATATGAATGTGCACATTAATCATTATCAACCGACAAACTGAGTATATATAGGAAGTATGGTATAATCCATAACTATCACCCTTCCATTGGTAGTAACATATCACAATAACCTGTGTAGACTGACCTTGTATGGTAATAGTAATAATAGCATACTCAACAACATTAATTTAAGGGCCAGGCCCCGCGATTACGAAACTTTCCTGAGTACGACTCCATACTCGACTCAGGATTTTGTTCATAAAACGTCATGTGACGTCATAGC
>JAUTBX010188158.1:0-15132 GCA_032361465.1 Lepetodrilus tevnianus
TCAGTTAACAACATGACCAATTTAACACGGGGGCAAATAGGGTTTGCTAAATTGCGGATTCCTCTGTCATGGCTACTTATAGATACATCTATACCCATTTAAATATCTATCGATTTAATAATGTGCTTGCACATGTTAATAATTTAAACAAAAATAGATGCTAAGAAGCATTGAAGTTATATGTATACTTATGTACATACCTGAAGGGACCACATCCCGGTGAGGGTTCCACACCAACGATTGCAAACAAGGGCGGAAGCATGCACAGAAACAACATGACCAGCAATAAGGCGTAGTAGAAGTTGTTGGAACGCGACGCTCGGAAGATCCTCTCCTGGGGAACATTACACACCATGACGGACCAGCACCGGATGTACACCAGCAGGAACAGCTTGCCCATGTTCAGGACAGGCAGACCAGGGGCAAAGAAGGTACCCAACCTACAAACACAAATAATATCGGTTGGTCGACTCTGAATCTCATCGAACATCTAATAGCTTCGTGTGTTTTTAGTTTTAATTCCATCAGGAAAATAGAGTTACTCAGACATCGGTATGACATACCAATACACATGCAGCATCCTATCTGTATCTGATATAAACATTCTATAAATGAGGTTTGTAAACAAGATACTATCTAATGTAAATACATATCTAGCATGCATCATTGGTATTTTCCGATTATTGAAATGACATTCTGCTTGAATCGGGCATAGATCTACATGTAGATTTGGTAATGATGTTCGTTCAGAAGGGTCAATTCCCGTGTTTAAGGGCTTCAATTGGTGCAGTCGCGGTGACAATTCAAATGTTTTAATGTCCATGTACTTACCAAATAACACCCTGGTTATTGATGAGGTGCAGCAAGTTTTCAGCGGTCTTAAATTCCGGATATTCAGGCTGTAACATACATGCACCCATACTTAATACACGATCTATAAAAGATAGTATAAGATACCCACTCCTTTATACAGGATATCAATGTAGACTACGAATATCTCAAGAAGAAGAGAAACGAGGAACAGAGGCATACCGGTATGTTGGTATGTCACCTACAAATTTCTTCTCCATGTCCCAGCAGCAGATGCCGTTGCAGTATCTGATGAAGATGCCGCGGACGTAGTCGATGATGATAATCTGCCCCAGAGTGAAGATCAGGTCCATGATCGTCAGCTTGAATACCTCCTAAAGGAAAAATAATTCTGTTAATATGGTATGCTATAATTCTTCTTACATTGCAATGCATTGTATCAGACGTTTCACCAACAAGCTACATCAACAGCTACATCAACAGCTACATCAACAGCTACATCAACGTCTGGCTATTGTGTCTGGATCTAGCGAAGTGACGACACACAGTCATAACAAAAAACAACAACCGTACCTTGCCGATCTTGCATCATGTACAGTACCCAATGACATTGTACCTGGCCGATCATTGGCATAACGTCACAGAAAAACCAGCTACGCTATCGAACTAACGTACTCGAGAACGCCTTGCATGCATAACGCATTTGGCAATCATTGCATATTATAGGCTACACACGAACGTCAGATACGATCATGTACCAATACAAGGGGAAGTAACTAGATGCTGTTCCTAACTTCCTAGTAGAAACGGCGTCATCAAGAACACCACCGTACCTTGTCGATCATGGCCTTACAAGAACGCCATACCTTATCAGCAAGGACTTATTCGTACCTGTCCTATCATGGTCTCCCAACACAGCTCAGCGTCCGCAACCCAAGGAGTGCAGTTCTGCTGGAGGGTGGAGTTGAACACTGTGGACGGTGTGGTGGTCAAGGTGGAGTTGGTGGAACACAGAATGGTGTCGTTACCCAGGCTGGCTCTGAACTCTTCGTTATGGGACTTCATGTCACTTTTCTGTAAATAATGTATGTTACATTTCAACATACAATAGTCTGTAGTTAATTAGTATTATTTCTATAGCCAATAGTCTGTAGGTATGTATAACAAACTAAAGATTCTATTGAATACTATTATCTGAGATTCGCAGTATTTATTACTACTAATAACAATAAGAAGAATAACAACAAGAAGATGAAGAAGAAAAAGAAAACCAGGAAGCACATTTGCAATAGCGCAAAAGCTGCACATAGATGAATGTAGGTCGCGCTGGAAGTATATATATCTACAGCTGTAGTAGTAATTATGTGGACTGTACGTACCAGGTCCTCCTGTTTGTTGTAGAGAGCTATGAAGAGCGTGTACAGATTGAGCAGGTTGAGGGCGAAGATCCTGGCCAGCTGAAGTCGAAGGTTGACTCTGGGGTGATACTTCTCCATCAGGGACACGAGGTCAGACACGTTAGGGAACAGCGTCGATATCAGCGTCATTATCACCGTCAGCTGCAGGAGAATGTTGTGTGATTGTGTGTACAAAGGCATTAGCAACCATATAGTAGATGGTTTCTCGAAACTCGCGTAAAGTTATGGTACCATAATACTTATGGGAGCACATGGTCTAGTAGTGGATACGAGAGCTTCGAGAAACAATACCTTGTACCATGAATGAATGCGCTGCATTAATATTGCACATACAACATGTGGGATTAAACTGTAACTTGATTACGTACAACTGACTCACAAACAAGTATACGGTTTAGTTTCTTGTACTTTTGTAAAATTCCAATGGTTGATTGCGTAAGTAGTAAAACGAAGACTATAATTAAGTATTAGTAATCAACGTCGTGTTCCAAAGACCTATAATAACTCTACCCATTGGTATTAATTTTTCCACCCACGCAGGAAGTTGCTGTATCATTATGACGCAGTTCTACAACCACAGCAGCAGTAACACAGGTATTAATGTAAATATACTTTCCTATGGTCTCACTGAGCAGTATCCAATGGTCCCTGCCAATGGGCAATAGTGGTTCATCAGTACCAGGTATACACCGGTGCTTGTGTATATATTACCACGGCGATTAGCGTAGTCGTCAAGAAAGATGACCAACCTCATTTTCCGCCCAGAAACCAGGATTGTGGTTCTTGTCCTTGCGCTTCTTCAGCTCCATCTCCCTGGATCTGTCCACGAACAGCTGGATGATGTACGTACTGAGCGCCAGGGATATCAACACCAACACGTTGGCCAGAATCCGGAGAAACAGCAACAGGTGTCTGGCGGGTAGAAACATGGATAGGGTACAAGACTTGACGACCCTACCCTTGAACAATGTTGGAAACACAGATAGTTTCATTATTTGGTTAAAATTAAAAGGAAGTTGCTTCAAACTATGTTACAAAGGAGCTTAAAAAATATATATAACATGTTATAAAATAAATAATCGAAAAATAAATTCCTCTGCTTTTGACATACCTACCTATACATACTAATGATAATATACCCCGAGAATAACTTCCATTGTGATTGGTGCACACATATATCTTATCTTAGAAATATGTTCACCCAAATGAATCCAAGGTCACTTAGTGAAAATATTGTACTCTTTGAAATCGTTTTAGGCAAGATGTATATTTAAAAAAATATTTGTGTGTATATTCCTGACATATTTTGTTTATGTACAAGTAGACAAAGTTACATCGTCTCCATTGGGTTCTCTAAGCGCTCATATGAGCTGTATGCATATGGTGCCATAGACGTCTAGATTCTGGACTAGTGTACAAGGTGTGTTTCAAATGATACTTACTTATTTCCTTCTTTTGCTTTCTCTTCTTCCTCTAGAATAGATTCCTTTGAAAAAAATGGAATAGCACATAGTTTAGCACCAAAGGTATTGTATACTTGTCAAATATTGATAGCAACCATGCGCAATGTGATATGTATGTATAGGGACAGTAAGTCTCGTTGGGTATCATTTCCGTTGACATGAAGAAATTCGACGGTTGCTATGAATGACGTCTAAAATAGTGAAGTGTACATGTGAGGTCACAATGGAATGTCGTCAAATGTGTAGGCGCATTTAGGTGTTTGACCCGTTTATGTTCCCGGATATTGAACGAATCTCGGGCTATCTCGTGTCAACTTACGGTCCCTATTGTTATGTTTATATACAAACAGCCACTCACCTTGATTGTGGTCACGATAGCCGCATGCTTCTGGTTGGCTGTTTCCTTGTTTCCAACCATGTAGTCCCACTCTGTGAACAGCTTCCAGGAGAACGTGAAATGTTCGTCCTTCGTAGACATCCTACTCTGTCGAGAGTTTCCTGCCATGCTGAAATGTAAGGCTGCCAATTAAGAATAATTTGTGATTATCAACCCAGTAAATGATATTTCAATACTGTGAATATGCCAATGCGAAGATAACGGGACAGGGGCCATGTTCCCGAAGCTATCGTATACATAACGACATCGTTGAGCCTTCGTGGAGGAAAATATGATGATCCAGAAAATCAAATGTTCCTTCATCAAGGTTTAACGATGTCGTTACGTGTAACATAGCTTCGGGAACATGGCTCCAGGATTGCTTTGGTCGTATAGTTAGGGTACATTCACAAGCATATGTATAGATATGTAGTTATAATATACATAGAACCACAACATTATATTACGTACGTTTTTAGGACAAATATGAAGCTGAGTGCAAATCCAGCGAGAGTGGTGAGAAGGTAGGCCAGTGGCATCCTGTACCCGGACCCAATGGTAGGCGTGTTACTATAGTAACCGTAGAATACCACTGAATACTTCAGGATTCCCTGTAATGAGAACAAATCAATGCTAAATTAATTGTATGCAGATTGGTATATATTAATTTTGTTCGTTGAGCATTATATTATATAATTTAGACTGTTACACGAGTACCACCTAATTTGGTTTATGCTCGCCAAACACCTACCTCCGCGTTCCACATTGTTGCCAGATCCGCTGCGGTTTCTTCTTCATCAGCGGGAACCTGTTTCCTCAATATGGACCCATGTGGCTCCCCTACCATCAACTGTACAACAACAACAACAACAACAACAATAATAATAATAATAATAACAAACAATTAACACTAATAATACTATACTAATAATAATACGAGTGAAGATATGCATCGTACAATAAAACACACGCCAATGGCAATATTACTCCCTTTAGTAATTATTATATTCACTAACAAACTATGTTCAACAAGCAGTATTGCTTATAAATACCGATAGTCGATGGCCATATACAAATATCAGAGTTAATTAAATATATATGTTATGAGTATTAAATATACTTGCTTGATTGATTGATTGATTGATTGATTGATTGATTGATTGACAGACAAGTGCATTAGAAGATTGGTTAGCACCTTGTACAATTTGAAAATGACTAGTAAAGTGTATATGCCTTCAAGATGCATGTGCAGTATAATCAATAGTATACACGGTTATATCATCAATGCACATACAAGTTGCTCTCCAAAGTGTAACACTGGCACATTGAAGGATCTAATCGCAATTAGACCCGTGAAAGCTCATGTACTTTCAGTTTGTAACAAACAATTCCCAATGAAACCCCTGTTCATTACAACGGAGAATACTATGTATTTTCTCCTAATGAATACACTATGATTATCTAATCGTAAGTAGATTAGTGAAAGCGTGTGCATTTTCAGTATGTAACAGTCCATACGATGAATGCTTTCAAAATTTACGATTGATGTCACTATTTGCTCTTTGTCAATAAATGATGATGGTGTAATTGTAATTAGATTCGTGAAATATCGTGCACATTTAGTTTGTAATAAACCATGCTAATGTCAAAGGTTTTCATGACAATGGAGGATACATAACGTAAGCCAACGCAGTATGATGCTATTAATATGGGCAAGACATCAATACAAGCAGTAAGGAAGTATAGTTTGTAGATATTTCTCATAGTTAATCTAGGGATTGTGCAGGTAATAATTTCTCATTGTGTTCCTCTGTAAAGATGACAAAACAAGCAGTACGGATGTATAGTAGTTTGGAATTTCTCGTAGTGAATCTAGGGATTGTGTGGGTAGTAGGTTCACATTGTGTTGTAGGGTACCTCTGGTAAGATGACGAAGCAGACAGGAAGGAAGGTAAGCCAGATGTTTATCCAGATCAGCCATCTGAGAAAGACGAAGTACGACGCCACCACAGATCCGAAGTGACCTGGGAATTTGGTAGAAGACGTCTATTGTAAACATATATAAATATAATACCTGACAATTCAGTACACGACTTCAATTGTTCATAATACCTTATACGAACTATAATATACAACAGACTGAATCAAACTTGTCAGAACAGTCATGGACCTGTGCCCGTTTTCATAAGACACAATACATCCATCTTGTATCAAAATAACGTTAATAATGATCATTTCTATAACGGTCATCAAGTGAATCGAGAAAATGTACAAACAAACTATTGTGGCTAATATTGTGCATCGTTTACATGTTGTATTGCTAGTATATACTGTATTTTGTAAGTCTGGGAGCGATTGTTCATAGATAGAATGTACTTATTGGTTCATCGACTGACTTTCAATGCCTTTGATTCTCATCTCCCAGGGCACCAGAGCTGTCACAGTGTTGTCCCAACTTCTCTTTAACTGCCGGAACATCTGTCAACACCACATATAGCCACCATGCAAATGAAATATTTATTAATATTGCTATCATACCCGTATATATGAAGACTTCGATGGTGTGTGGTAATCAGGCTTTATCAACTATTGACATGGTAAAGTAATCTATACAACAAATCAGTAATACAGTGTACACATAATCCACGTACGGTTATTGGAAATGTATCAATCATATTATTTTTGCCACTAGGCAAGACATTAATAACTTTAATATTTGATTTTAATATTAATACCGTGACCTATTAGAATACTATTAATATACTGCCACGAGAAGGCTGTCGAATGTGGATTTGGTGCGGCATAATAATTGTACATATTATTATTAAATAGTCAATACCGTTTTCCATTTTTGTTGATATCCTTTTCCCCTGGACAACTTCCCTTCGAATTTTTCCACATAAGCTCGGGCTAGACTGAAAATATGATGGAAAATTATAAATTATATATTTAAGTTAATAACACATTCATACAATTGTATCCAAGGTGCAATGTCGTCTTGTGTTAGCATACCGTAGCATCTTCATTTTCTTTCCCATCTTCCATGGTTGTGTTTTGACGTTTTCGATGATTTCTTTCTGTGTTTGTAGATTTTCTAAAATGTCTTCTTCTGATATACTTTTATGAGGTTGACTGTATACCTGCATCAACTCCTCTTCGTCTCTGAAATCGATAAAACACCATCTGAATATAGCAACAATATACACACCATTATGATCACAAGTTTGCAGACACAAGTCATGTGTAATACCATTAATGCTATCATAAACACTAAATATTACGATAGTGTGCAGACCCATGTGTAATACCAATAACGTTATTAGTCTACATGTATAAACAATTTTACGATAGTGATCACTGCGAAAAAGTAAAATTAAACATCATACAATTGTTAACAAATGAAACTCTTATGCCAATGTGAAAAATGTGAAACACATTTGTTAAATTCTATATGTACTCTGGGTCACGACGCCTGTAATTCTGAAATAAATCTTGTATTATTGTCTTGACTATGATAAAGTAGAAAATACATGCACTAATTGTACTAATTATGCGGTCTACATGTTCACGTGAGCTAACTGTTGATCGAATTAATCATGTCCCACTCAATCAATGTTTTAATGAATCATTAAACTGGTCAATACCTTATATACCACTTCTGAAACATTGTCCTTGTATCATGCTATTTCCACATATAACCTACCCATGTCAATGTAATCTACAGATAAAAGAACATGACACAAAACAAGTTACAGATATTGTGAAGCATGTGGTGATGCCATGCATAACATGTAAATGTGTTTTCGATATGGCAGTCGTAGCAGATATGATTTAGAATATCGATGAATTTAATAAATCTGGATCCATATCAATAGCTGTAAAGCATTCTCAAAGAAACTATGCAAATATAATGAGGGAAAATATCGACTACATGTACATCCGCAAGTTTCATTTCCGCCAATCTCATTCCAAGTATCAATGCCATGCCATATATTCGGTAGGTGGTACTTTCGATGTTCATTCAAATACGCAAACAAAGTTCATTATCCAATTAAAAACTTCAATATTGTAAATACCAGCCTCGCTGAGCTAACGAATCGCTGTTTAAATCTGAACAGAACAATAAACATTGGTAGTAATTCATTGTTTTGAGGAAGAGAATAATAAGTCTCGGCATGATAATTGTGCAATAGAGTCCAGTGATTATAGATTCCCGTGGAAGTGGCATTGCTTGTGTTTCATATTGATTAAAAGTCACATTGTTACAGTGATGTGGTTTAGTCACGAGCATGACATCACGTGATGTATCTGTGGCGCTGTGGGTGGGGGCCAATTGAATAACGAGAGAGAGAAAGAGAGATAAAGAGATAGATAGAGAGAGAGAGAGGAGAGAGAGGAGATAAAAGGAGAACGAGGAGAGAGGAGAGAGAGAAGGAGAGATAGGAGAGAGAGGAGAGGAGAGAGAGGGAGATATATATATATATATATATATATATAGAGAGAGAGAGAGAGAGAGAGAGAGAGAAGGGAGACAAATGTAGAATGGGATGGGTGAGGATGGTGTGAGAGTATGTTTTTAGAGTGCATTCATGGCTCAGAATATTATGTGGATTGTAAACTAACCAAGGCGTTCATATTTTCTAAAAGAACGCACAACAAAGTGTTCAAATTGCCACAATACTGTACACGTCAATGTACAAATAACCCATATATTCTAATATACCGGTAGGTCAAATTATTACAAATAATTTACATAAGGCATATTTCAGTATGACTCTCTTCAGATGTGTGCACGTTTCACAAATAACATCACTTAGATTCACCGGTGTAAAGGAGGGTACCACAGGCTGTGATCTCTCCACAACACTGGCCATAACTCACCGTCCGGCCAGAGAGGTCACAGCAAATGATGACCTCCTTCTGGACATGCGTCGCTTCAACTTCCTCTTGTTTTCTAAACGCCTGCTTCCTCTTCGTTCTCTCCTCGGCCTCACTTCCTGTTCTTCTTCTTCACCACCTCCATCCTCGCCTCCTTCCAGTCCGGTTTCCTCCAGAAACTGCCCCATCACGAGAGCAGTCTACACGTCCCTGTCTCTCTTGAAGACACTCCAGGAAAGAAGATACACATACATCTATAAAGTTTTCTTCTGCTTCCCATTCGTGAACATTAATCTTGAACGTTTCACATCGTCGAGAACAATTTGTTGAACAGATTGAGACGTCATAAATCTGGTTGTGCTATGGAAGTTCGTTGGTCTGTAATTTCTCAAATGAATTCGGCAAGGTAGATGGCGCCTCCATGTTTGTGAGTGGTCAAGCAGAGTTATTCCGGTGCAGTGTTTATTGTTTGGTCCTTGGCCGCCATATTGAAGGCGTTGATCAACCAACCTGTCACACGGCATCCATTACAAGTCAGGCAAACTCGTAATAAGTAATCCATTAAATCTAGACAACCATTTTCTTTCTATTTCTGGCGAATGTGACTGCTCCCAAGGGACTAGTCAGCCGAATTGATTATGAGGTACCACCACCATGCAACTCCATGGTTTGAAGTCAGTATTGACGCCACTGACGCGACACTTCATAAACTTTGAGTAGTATTGGACATTAATTATTATAGGAATAAAACACATTTAATATACCGTACTCTTATCCGAGATATGTACTATAGCAAGTATCCAAGCACTGACTTGTAAATCCATGGTATGCCAGATACGTCAGCGTCTTCAATTGCATATATTCTTCGTTAGCACTATGTACATACCACGATGACCATTGATAAGACGCCTTTCAATCCGAAGAGTTCCGATTGAAAACCGTTGACACACTGAAAGTTGTTCATTGTTCTTCAAGGTATTCGCAACTTGTTCATCTCTGTTGCCGTTCCCGAAGTGTATCAACATTTAAATCTATATTTTAGAGATGTCCTTTATCAGAGCTGTATCCAGGAGATTGAATGCCAATATCCATTATGTCTTCGACGTGATTCTAGATGATTATTCGCCGGTGCCAGCGCACTCCCTTCTGTAACGTCATTCTGATATAACCTAACTGTTTCAATGTACGGGTGGGATCTAAATAGGCGTAAGTCGGTAATGTTGATATTTATTTGGAAAGCGGCGCGGGTCTATAGTTTCGATCAATGCGGTAATGGGTGATACTTGTCCAGATTTGCATCTCGTGTGGTGTTGCAGACCCGTTCATTGTTGAAGTCAAGGGATCCTTTCATTCTCTACTTCCTAGGCAGAGAGCGGGCGACCAATATATATAAGTGCAGTGGGCGCTTAGCTCTTTTTATCACCAGGATGCCATCATAATTTGTGCTGTTAGATTAGGATTAGTATTTTGGTATGTCACATTTCTGAAGTGTACTAATGCATGGTATATGTACCTGGTAATTAAATTGGCGTATGTTAAACGTGCAATTATTAAATGGTCGGAATTATTGGGGGGCGGGGCGTTTGTGATGGTTGTTTTCATGTTGATCCACGTGTACAATTTAGGTTATTTTCAGGTTCACACACAATGGCAACTTGTAGTAGTTTTTTTTCATAACACCTGCATCGAGTAGCATTCGAAAAACGCCTACAGCACAGCTTGAAACCAACATATATATATTAAATGAACATACACTTTTTGCACTAATTAATATGTTTTAGTAAAATTTGTATTGTAATATGTATTATTAATTTAATTAGCATAGCCATAGGTATTGTTTGCTGTGCGTTAGAATGTTTACATATCGAATTCTACTGTATCAGTTGCTATCATAACGAATAGGCAATATCGATCTATTTAAATTTCATGAACAATCTCAGGTTGGTTCAAATTGGATAACAATAACCTATTAAAGGCATAATCTCATATATATTTATGGTAATTTTGTAGTTGTTTTTAGCTACAACTGCAAAGTAAATTCACTTGACATCATGTTTGTACTTCCAGAAAGCTTTCCACCGCTGTATGGTAGACACAATTCCACTGTAACCCCCGATAGACAACTTGAATATGGTCGTATTTCTATTTGCTTCATTATATCAATTCAAGGGGACATAACTCAAAGTGGTATGTCAAAATATAATAACGTAATGGCACCGTTGTCATAAGTTTTCACTCTCTAATTATTCAGTAGTTCGAACCACATTATTGCGCAAACACCTTCAAATATCTGTGTATTTCATCTTTGGTAGAATTCATTTGGTGCGTCGGACGTTGAATAAATGAGAGACACTGGCTTGCATGTTAATGTTTATTCATAGTTTTCTTTCGTTAAAAATCAATCGTATTTCAAGCGAGCATATCATTGCAAAAGCATTAAAACTAACAATTTCGACGTATCGATCAATGTTTACGTGAAATGGTATCTGTTGTAAATATAGCCGTAGGATAGAGTGAACCAATTTGCCTGTAAATGATTCTAAACATAAATGTAAAAATAAATTATTAAAAAACATTTAAAATGTTCTATGATGATTGTAAAACTGAGTGCAGAATGTACTGATTTCCAGACAGAGCTTTTACTATTGGTTGGTATTATAAAACATTTTAAATGCTCCATGATAAGTGTAAATGTGAATGCAGAATGTAAATAATTTCTAGACAGCGCTCTTACTATTGGCTGATATTATAAAACATTTTAAATGCTCCATGATGATTGTAAAAGTGAATTCAGAATGTACTGATTTCCAGACAGAGCTTTTACTATTGGCTGATAAATAGCCTACCAAATGTAAATCAATAAATATGGACTATCGATTGCTTACCCAAATAAACCAGTAATCACACAGCCTTGATTGATTGATTTCTAAATTAATGTAATTGAATGGTTACATACCCCTGATTGACAATGTTAGATCGATATACACTCATATTAAGTGAATCATTGATATATTTTAGTTTAGTGTTGTGGCTCACCATTGGTGTTTTCGGTTTGTGTGTTGAATTTGGTTGTTGCTGTTATTCCGTTTAATCGCTGTTTTCTTTGCAAACATTTACTTGTTGCTTAAAATGTTGTCTAGATACTAAAACATTTTACTTTGAAGTCATAGAAACTTGAACTGGAAAACATTTGTCGCTCTAGGCGTGGATGGTGTCAATACTTGAATAGGAATGCCCCGTTTCAATAACATACATATTGAACGACAGACTAGAGCCACTGGTACACCATTGATAGTTGTACGATTACGTAAATCATGCATCTATGATCTATATACTTATACTTTAATATACAAATAACATACTAGTTTAGCTATCAAATGTGGATGACAAGAATTCCAGTATGTACAGTAAGTGATAAAGGTTTTTACACTTGGTATTGACAGTACCATGCAGTATATATACAATGGAATATACAGAACAATTAATTATTGTATGATCGATTGGAAGTAGTTTCCAAAGACAACCAAGCTAAAACAAATAGTCTGTTAGTAATCTAGCATGAAGTTGCTTGATTCACCGATGATAAATGCTTCAGTACAACTTAAATACTGGAATAATGTCAGATAAAATTGAACATGGACTCGTTCATAGAAATCGTGTTTGACTAAATCATGCTATTGGGCATACGTTGTTTCCAATACTAGTACTACAAAATGCTTCAAGGGCATTTTGCTTGTAGACTGGCAAGTTAACATTGTAAGAAATTAATTGCCATACACCAAAGTCCTTTTGTACTTACACATCGTGTAGTATTTGAACGCAAGTGCAAATATCTGAATAGGCGTGAGAAACTAGGCTAGCTGACATTGATGCGAAATTATTATTTCAACAAAGTTGACAAACATTAAACCCTTTCCAAATACCACCTATTATACAGTGCGAGATAAAGCAATACCGTCTTGCGTGTCTAAACACAAAGCACTAATCTCGAGCATGAAGTGCGACACAATGGAATCATAATTCCAGCACATAAAGCTAGCCTGATGTGTGATGGATGTCGACGAGAAATCAATGTCCACTAACATAGGGATGGATGATGATAAAAACAATGGCATTTCCCTGACGAAATGCGCCTGAAAGCGATTCATAAATGAACATGGGATAGCGTCACTATTAGGTTCTGTTCCACTCTTCGGAAGAGTGACTCCTACATTAGTTAGCATGTATTCCGTGTGCTTCAGCTTGTCGATATTACGACCGGCGATAACAGTGTCAGTAGTACACATTGAGATAGCAATGTAACGATCAATATCTGACACACTGTAAAAACGTACATTTCATTTACATTATTTAAAGTTAAAATATTGTTGTTCCCATATTCCAGATGCAGTCGGTGGTATTGGAATTCCTGAACTAATTACAATTACAGTTGATCTATATTAATGGTAAAACAATTGTATTATATGTTTATGAACATATATGCTTGATTCATTCAACCTGCTAATGTTGTCTTATGCCGAACTATTTGGCGAACTATTTGCCGAACTATCCCATTTAAACTTTCAGATAAATTGAATCAATTGACATGTCCAAGATATACCATTAAATTAGAACATAGTCTATGATCAAGAGTTCGATCCACAATGCCATATCTTATCTTTACAATCGATTGTAAACCTATCGTAAACTTATACAATCGATCGTAAACTAAGGAAAATATAATTTTCTTTGGTGGATCGGGGGCCAGAACATAAACTATAACATCCTTGATAGAATAAGATGTTATTAGAATCCATTCTTGGCGATCGGAACATTTTTGATTGGTGTCAAATTATTGGTCGGGGAAATATCTACGTTATGATCAGAATCACACTAGACTCTACGCATACGTCACCATGCCAAACCTATGTAATGCTCTCGGTCATGATCAGGATCACATTACGCATACGTCACCATGCCAAACCTATGTAATGCTCTCGGTCATGATCAGGATCACATTACGTATAAGTAACCATGCCAAACCTATGTAATGCTCTCGGTCATGATCAGGATCACATTACGCATACGTCACCATGCCAAACCTATGTAATGCTCTCGGTCATGATCAGGATCACATTACGCATACGTCACCATGCCAAACCTATGTAATGCTCTCGGTCATGATCAGGATCACATTACGCATACGTCAGTGACGTACCATGCCAAACCTATATGTAATGCTCTCCGTCATGATCAGAATCACTCTACACATACGTCACCATGCCAAACCTATGTAATGCTCTCCGTCATGATCAGTATCACATAAAAATTACGCATACGTCACCATGCCAAACCTATATGTAATGCTCTAATCAGAATCACACTACACATGCTACCTCACCATGCACAATAAAACCTATATCATGTTCACCAGACAGCTTCACATCATTACACACATTGCGGGTATGCGCTGTCACACGCGAGCACACTTTTCTGGTCAGGCAATTTCCATCTGAATATGTTTCAGGCAATATATCTATAAACGAAATGAATTGCCTCAACTAGTTACAGCTAGAGTCTACCTTAATTTACTTTCATACATGGGCAATTAATTTAAACTAGTGATAAGTAATTAGTGCGTAATTTCTATAATCTGTATCTGAATATAACACATTAGTAGTAGTTATAGCATTATGGCTTTGCAGACTGTGCTCGGCATACGCGAATGTATGTATGTCTCGCTTGGAATACATTTCTCTAGAGAGCATAGTAATAGTGCACAAGCCGCTATATTATTTATGTGTACCGTAGCTCTTGTTGCAAAAATAACACTTACTTGTCCTTCCATTGTGTAATATTTTGTATAGACTGTTGTATTTACATACATAACTTTATTCTGAATTCTTTGTCAGTTACGTTTGCTTTCTGCCATTGCCACTTGTACGATATGTAGTTAATCCATTTCCACCTTTACCTTAGAAAAGAACGTACGCATGGTAATACTTGATTACGTACTGTAATTAGTGACATGACATTTAGCTATGAATGCTTACATGTAAATAATGAATAATAATAATAATAATGAAAATACTAATACTACTAATAATAATAATGGTAGTAATTACTACTATTACCATTACTACTACTACTACTACTACTACTACTACTACTACTACTACTACTACTACTACTACTACTACTACCACCA
>JAUTBX010188269.1:0-15131 GCA_032361465.1 Lepetodrilus tevnianus
ACTCTAAACTTGTCCAGATAATGTTACCTCGTAATCTAGCCATAATCTTAAATCAGTTGCTCGTCTGAATTTGTATGAACAACCCAGTCCATTGTATTTAATGTGGTTCCGTTAACGACCAAGATTTTGACATGACCATTATATATCATAATGCATTTTGATTTATACTTCTGACTATTACCGACTCTTACCTATTCATTTATTTATAATCTTTACAGTCAGCTATTTTTGCTTAACTTAAGCAGATTATGTTCAAACAGGTGTTCCGCAATACTAAACTTTCAACTGTTATTGGTCATAGAACGTATCTATATCAACAGTATAACCATCGTATTATCTTACAACACTCCTACATACCTTTCTATTAAGCTATTAAGCATGAAATCGGTAACAGAAAATATATTGGCTATTGTTAACCAAATCTTGGAGATAATGTGGCGCATAATGACTTCTAATTCTAGCTTGTCGTCTTAATATCTGGCTTTCGATCTCGTTCACTCCCCTTTTCAGTTTCCTAGACGCAGGTGCGTCCTTGGCTAATATAACGGGGAAATAAACGAGAGAAGAAAAAAAACAGTCATAATTCCACGTCCTCTGAAGAATCTAATAGTTTTAGCATCCAGTTCCTGACGTCTCTATCCCTGGGGACAACGATGGGAAACGCGAGGGTGTCGCGCCGATCGCGAGCGATTAAACATCAAATAAACGTATGGTTTGGGATTGTTTTGCAGGAGATGTAATATTTTGATTGACGTCTTGATTGAAGAGTACGGTTTCTCAAATCCGGACCACTTTGTCTGGAAATAAACACCACATTTTGCTGACTAGTAATTATCCGCGATTTGACGTTAATGAAATTAGACAGTGTAATTAGCGAAACTATTTTTGTTGGAATTGGTATACAGTGTTTTCATACACAGTAATGAGGCATTGGACAAACTAAACTTGTTCGATTTGTTTAGGTTATATTATTTATCCGACAGTTGTGTTAATACCATATACATATACGGTCGAGGGCGTATGCTTGTGATGTGTATTAGGTTAATTGTAGAGTATCTTATTAATTATCAGTAACATAATGATTCATTATTTGTCTTTTATAATACCTGTGACTACCCGTTTACATTCTGATATACAGTAGCTCTAGACCAATGTATACATAGATAGAGCGTTTATAGATACGAATTAGACTAGATCGGTACCACTAGATCTATGTGTGCATTCCGTGGAGAGTATCGTTAGTACACAGGCATTGTCTTTTAATGGTGACGCAGGTTATCGCCACGGATTGCAGGATATCAACCGTAATATATTTATTCGCTATTTCTGATTACTTTTAAATACTTATTTCTCAGGAAGGCGAGAACTAGGTCAATATTTGGTTAGATACTTTACTTGGTAACTGTATTTTAAATATATTAGATCCGTTTCCTTCCAATTTCACAGTCCATGGTACCAGTGGTAGTCGTACATTCAGTCAGTAATGAACCACGTAGATTTCTATCGCTTTATCTCCGCCAATGCTTGTTTTTCTTATTTATTCTCTACAATGGTTTCTGTTGACCATTCACACTTCAGCCATTCACTCGTGACCTTTAAATCAAGTAGGTGTCCGGATTAAATGCATAACACTCCACTTCACAAAGGAAAGCAATAAAACGACACTATGTAATACTTTAACCCGTATCAACAAGATCAAACGTTTGGTGTTCTCTAGGACAAGGCTACACGAAAACCGGCTGTCGTCCACCGTCGTCTCCTCTCCAAAACACAAATTAAATGGTACTCTATCGTTATTTACCAAACACGGTGACAATGCATAGTCGCGAGGCGTAATAATTATCACAAAATTGAATCTTTTCATCTCGAAATCGTGACTAACGTGTCGGCGTTTTTGAAGTCGGCGTGCAAAAGGTTAAAAAGCGCACCTTGATGAAGCTTGACCACTGGTCAGTGATGTATTGTAAAGCCATCCATCTTTGTCCACTAGACCAAAAATGTCATGTTACTTCACCCAACCCATCCAGCCTATTTTCGTAATTAGTTCTTTGACTAGATTACGGGGTTGTCGTCGTGTTTCTTATACGCTGCGATGCCCGAAGGTACGACCAACCTTTTCAGACACACCTTTCGGGCGTTAAGGAGATTAGGACCCTCTTATATTGCCAGTTTACGATCTGTGTGGTATGTGAGAATGGTGTGAGATGTCTACAAATAAAGACATAAATTTAGCATTGGATTGTAATTCGTAGAAGTGAATGTCGTTTCAGCCAGTGTCTTGTCTTTATAAGCGGCCTTAAGACATTTGGCAAGGGTTGTTGTATATTAGATACCGGTTATAACATTACGTCTTCGTGTTGGCAGACAATAGACTGCTACATGACATGTTAATGACAGCAATATTAACACATGTCCATTTGAATATTGAATATTCTGATCTGTACATGTATCAGGACGTTCTGAAATGTCGAATGAATAACAATTCCGTCGACATAACATTAATGCGTGCCTACTGTATAAGTATATCCTTCCACTGATATACTAATCTAAGACATAAACTATTCCACAGATAATATAAACGTATGACACAATGTTCTGATGAGTTGTTGTTATTACAGGGGAACTGTTATTTTCATTATTCCTATTTCACGAAAAATAAACTTGCGAGAACATACTTTATTATTCACCATCTTATTATATGCATACCTCTGTATATCTCATGTGCCACCTTTGGTGGCTCATAGACATAGATCAATAAAGAAACTTGAAACTTGAAACTAATCAAAGGGAACAATAGCTACTGTATATAATGAGACATGCATGTATTTGTAAATTTAATACACACGTAAATTGCACTTAGATTAAATATTCTTAATACAGGTAAGGTGCCGTTTTCGCTATACCGCGGTGCCGTGTTCACCCAGTCATGGTGCCGTTTTCGCTAATCGATTTAGTGCCGTTTTCACCAAGGCATGGTGCCGTTTCCGCCAAATCAATGTTCCGTTTTCGTCAATTTGGTGCCGTTTTCATTGGTGCCGTTTTGCTGTGGTGCCGTTTTGGACTGACCCCTTTAGGGTTTATTATACTTACTTAAAAAGTACCACTTCTTTAAAGTTTACTTCTACCTATAAAGTAAAACGTTAGCGATACGGGACATAACATTTATACCCATTAATTGTAATAATAAAGTCATAAATTTGTCATAGTCTATTATCACATGGTCATAGTTGCAATCAGGTTGTCATTACTGAAGCACGTTTACGTAAGTTGAGTTACCGATTGCAATTGTCTATTGAAATGTTCAACTATTATCACAATGTCCCGAGGGTTTGTGAATATACCTAGAACATTAGCCAGCTTGTGGTAAGCTTGTATATTTTAAATCTTGCCTTACGGACCATAAAAGTTAACCGGCATTTAAATCCTTTGCAAGACCGAAGTATGCATAATCAAATACATTTGGTAGTCTCACCAAACAACAATTCGCCAGTGCATTTATATTATAGTCAAGTAGATATATGCACTATTGCTATATAAAGCTTAGATTATTAATATAAATTTATAATATTAATGTGATTTAATATTAATACATTGTATATGGAATTCATTATATTGCATCGTATCTATTATTACATTCATATTTGGCTAAAACCCAATCATTTAGTCTTCAGTGAAAATTATCAAAGTCAAATGTAACTGAACATTGCTAGATATACAGCAACCTACTGTATTAATAATTTACAAATGTGAATATTTGTAAAATTCGTGAATACGTATAATATTATGTGTGTGTTGGTACATTTCAGGGTCATACCACCATATGATGCATCTATTCAAGCATGCATGTGCAATGCATTCGTCACGGCGGCTAGAATAGATACTATACTAATAACAACAAAGTCAAAGAATACACACTGGTTAATATTAATATATCAATATGAGACATGTATGCATACTTAGTACCCCATGTATCAGACCATGTTAGACCATTATAACCTGCCAGAAGCACCAAAGACGCCTGTCACTTCAGAGGGAGAATATCGCCATGCCTTTGTACAGAGATCAAGTAAGTCCAATGCCACATTCCCCACTAACCATGATGGTAACAGCAGGTATAAATGGCATTGTACTGATAAATGATGACTGATGACGGTGACTATTGTCATCCAGAGGAGGCACCTATGTAACTGTATGTTTTATTCTATTAAATACAGGTTTACCGTAATCGTACATCGTAACCTTGTCGCATTTATTTATACCCTAACAAGAGTGATTGATGTTATAAGTTTAGTTTAAATGTCCTATGCGTAATGATGCATGACTGAAAAGTCTTTAACTGTTCCATTGTCGGGTTATATACCGGTACCTATTCTCATTGTATAATGCAAATAAGGTGGCTGAATATATATATTGATAGTTTTCAAAGAGGAAACTTATATATAAACAGTTTTAAAAACGTTTAAAACTAATAACAATGTTATATAGGTTGAATACATTAGTATATGCCAATGTAACGGATGACATTAAAGAACTACAGAACATATTTTGAATGAAAACATATCATATTTCTTATTATATAACTATATGTTATCTACGTCACCGTTGCTATGCTATTTCAAGTAAATATATGTGTATAGTTCATATTACATACATATACATGTTTGAGCACATGTATGCATATAAAGCAATTATTTTCTTTTGTAACCTTACAATACGAGAATATAATTACTTTTCTTAAACTACTGATTGGCTAATCAAACACCTGCTGTTATTCTAGTGTGTATTATGTATGAACTATGTAAGTATACATGTACCGAATAAAGAATTTCAGAAATGTTACAACATATAATAAAATCTGCATTTATTGAAGTATAGGCGAGCCAAAGAATGCCTGACGTTCTTATTAAACAATGATTATGGAAATTAATTTATATACATGTACTGCAATACAAAATCTATTACTTATATCTCAGATGTGCGGATTTGTTAAAGGTTCGTATAATATCAGCATCTACTTCGTGAGATAGAATCTCACCATGGTTTTATTCATATTTAATGGGTATCTCTATGCGTTATATCGCAAGCATTTAGATACATAGCGGTGGAAAGCATTGAGTAGATAACAGTACTGGTTGACGCTATAGCTATTATAATGAATCACAGTTTTATGGTTCATGAACTTGACATTAATAATATCTAAAAGTTCTTATTTGAGGGAGAATGAGAACCGACGTCTTTGTATAGCATTTAATGACTCGTTTATCTTTTATGAAATAATATGATAAACATTTTCTATTATAGTAAATTATTGAAAATGTTTAATAATAATGTAAATCATAATTATAGTCAATAATAACAGCACTAGCACTATTATTATTATTAATATTATTATTAACATTATTAACATTATTATTAACATTATTATTATTATTATTATTATTATTAATATTATTATTATTATTATATAATAACAACAACAACAACAATAATAATAATAATAACATTCTCAACTTCCTGGCAATAAGTATTGGTACTATCTACCTCATTCTTCATCTTGAATGCGTCATTAACATGTTTATGAATAAAACGTACAGTATATACAAATGTTAATTAGAGTTTATACAATGTGTATAACCAAATACACTCCGTTGACTTATATTGCTATACAGTCTAAGCAGAGCATCTTATAGTTCTTAGGAGTATTGACATGAACGACTTCAATCTGTATTGTTGAGTTATATGACGGGTAGCCTACACGCTTGGGCATTGGCTTCCATAGAACGTTCAAGTTTTCGCTTTAAAAATGCTTGAATACCATGTACGATCTGTCCTGTACAAAGATACATATCTAACTCAGTGGTAAGGGGATTCCGTAACCGTACGTATACAGGCTGTCAAAGCGCATAATACCGTATGACGAGGAAACACGCCTCTCAAATATCATTTGACACTCGCAAAGCTTTGCTATTTCTTCGTATACAATTGTGAAGGAATGCATGGACGCTACTTGACATTCAATGTATCTGGTGATATCTATTACAATCTCTTGCGAATACACTACCTATTGTTTTTCTCTCCGTAGGGGCGAATTAAAACAGTGTCAGGAATCAATGAAATTCCGTTATTCCGAGAATGGGGCCGGGTTTACAGGCATTTTAGCTATGATAAAACTCAAAGACAAATACACCTGAAAAACGCTATTTGTTCAATGGCTATTGAAGTCAGGCGGAGGGATAGTAACCCCGCAGTGTCGCGACCCGAAGGCCGATCACACAATCTACCCACAGAAAATTCAATACGAGTTACCTGCCGTGAGCCCACTAGGTGGCGCCCGGTAACGGCTCGTGCGCACTGCACGTGCCTCATTGTAACGCACGCCGAAGACCCGTATGTCAACACGGATAAGGATAGATCAAAGCATGATAGTCTACGAATTGCGTCCCTGCCGTGAGGTAAACGAACAACGTACGGTCCGACTCAGCGAGGGACGAACATGCAAAAGGAAAGAGGGAATATTTGATGAACTCTCCTGTCGAAGGAAACGGCGAACGAACATGCTGAGAAAACGCAGCTGCACTTGTTTGGAACCTCGACATGAAACGAACTACAGATTCTCCGTGACTGTAAAAACAACGCAGGTTTCACTTGTTGTGGAAACACATCTTACGTCGAAACATTTTCCACTGTTTGTCAGTGTATCGCAATGCGGCCTGGACTGAAATACAATGCTGTCGCAGCTGCCAATGAAACATTTGGCCGATTTATTCAGTTTTAGACAAGTTGTATCACGTCAGTTTAACTTGGGTAAAGATACTATTTACCCGCCGAAATGTACAACCAAGATCAGTATTGATACGTCATGTCATGTAAAATGTATACGGCCGCATGCAAGTTTCCAGATGGATGTTGTTTATTAAGTAACCCAGGTAACAGATTGCCATGTATTCTGGCATATACAATTAAGGATATACCTTGTTTTCCTAACAGCAGTTACTTCTATTATTACTTGTACAGCTGATTCCTGAAATCAACGTTGACATGTGTTCCACTTACCACTGCATGCTGTGGTCGAAACAAGAATATATTTAGACACGACGTGTCAGTATTTAATAGTTTGTGGTGTGTATCTTAGAACCAACTTTAGAGATATAAAAATCAAAACAATAAAAAATCAAAACAAACAAACAAACACATATCAATAAAATGATATGATGATATATAATAAATTTGAAGTGAAATCTATGCACATTTTGAGATAATAATACACGATCCAACAATGCCAAACTATCACTATTTAGGTAAAGATTCGGACAATATAAAAACAAAGAATTGAATGCTAATCTATTAACGTTTTCCAAACACGTGGCAATTTAATCTCTATAGCTAGAGTTGTATATGTAACTGAACACTCACGAAGGAGGGCTTACACAACAATAATTCATGCAAAGTTATCTATACACAAACATTGCAGTCGTTCAAGTATAATTCAAGAGAGGCCTATACATAATTATTGCTTCTTAATCGAGCTGAATTTTGTTTTACGTTTTGACTGGACAATGGTGCTTTAAATTTTTCTAGTTATTACAATGCACTGGGATGACCATGATATAGCTTCAATCTTCATATATATATACCTGCATGTTGTCCGTATGGACATACGTACATATTTACGTGCAAGTATGCTCATCCCATGCTACGGCGCTAATTATAAAAAGGATATTAAAAGATCACGGATAATTTACTTTCGTTTCAATGTTGCTAAGCATATATACGTGTCAGTACTGAAAATATTATCCTAACGACTAATTCAATGATTATCCTATTGGGAGAACGTGATGATATGATGTCCCGAGCCCTTCGGTTAAACTAGCCTTTTTGTTAAGACTTCTCATTCGTGCGAAGTCGTTTGATAAAACCTATATTGTCAGAATTTATGGCTCAAATTACCACTATACGGTAATTACCGAAAAGCTCTTTATACAGACCGGATGTGGGTCTGTGCGCGCCGGAAATGAATCCCCAGACGCTTCATTGGCTATGTCTATGCCCCGAAGACACTTCCGATGTGACGAATGGAGGCATTTTCCCCTCAAAGAAAGTTAAGGCCGTGAATTTGGACCATCGATTTCGGTTGGGAGGAAGATTTTCACACGCAGTCAGTCAGAACATGGAGATATTTCTCTCAAACGAGGTCAGAATAGCGAGCCTCTTCACCGGTCATCCACGCGGAATGGGAACGAGACGCTTCCGGTCCGACATGAAGGATACGACTGGAACTGACGGCTCGGCTAATGTGCGCCCACCCTGCCTGCGGTCTTTTGGGCTGTAGTCACGAACAGTGAGCTGTCATGTCGAGCACGGGGCCATCATCAAGGAACAGTCAGGTTCCCAATTTAATTGATGATTGGGAAAAGGTATCTGTTTACATTTAAGTTACGATACCCATGCAGAAGTAGTAGATCCCCCCCTCCCCCCCCCCTCCAGCCAAAACAAAAAGAAAAAGAAAAATACATATATTCTATATGGACACATTACCATGGTGAAAGCTTATTGATGCCTACGATGCCTTACAGTTGATGTATGGTTGATTAACCAATACTAATTATCATGTTGCTACTAATAATCTGTTTCAGAGTGACAACAACGTCAAATATTCCTCGAAAAGTAATCTGTATTATTCACATAGTGATGTATCTGATGCTAACTGAACCGATGACAATGTATTCCATGAATCGTCACATGCATGCTCTACATACATGATGCTAATACACATCTGATGATAACTAACCGAACTGATGCTGACTAATTAGTTAAAGGGTCACCAGCGTGACCTCTTAACAACCACTGTTGGTTAACTTCCTGTCTCCACAGGTGCACTGAGACAATGACCAATGACCAAACGTAATGTCCACTTGCATCCCAAATCTCTAACCTCCCCGCTACCCCCAATGCACGGCGTATTAAGATATCCCCACCCTATTCTAATAACTATAGGAACAATATGCCAACGGTGCCATATGTCTCACCTTTGAACCCGCTTCAGACCTCTGCACCTTACCAAAATATCATAATTAAAGAAACACAGTACAAACAAGACTTCGTAGAGGGCGTGTCTCCAGACATGTAATTAGTACGACACGGGGAGACTAAATTGTTCCCTGGGTTTTCATTACAGAGACACGTGGCTTTGCCCGAGGGAGAGGGGCTGGCCGGCCTGACCCACGCTCCGTGACCATATGCTGGTTTGGGGGTCAATATTTCGGCAGTTGCTTGTTGATTTTAGAAATTAATCCGCAATGTTTATGAAAAATGGCGGAAGGAAAGAAAGTGCTTTGGGGGATTTTAGATTCAAGACGAATGCCAGGGAAGGAGGGTTCCACTCTGGTACCCTTAAGGCAAAGGTTCTTTACTTGCGAACAGATTGGATAGCCTTGTCCACTTGTTGCACTATTAGGTTAAATATACTGATAGATTAAGTAATATAGACTAATCACACCCTATTAACATTCGCGTATTAATAGTAATAGTGTGCTGCTATCATAATGCAATTACACGTATCAGGTTAACAATGAATATGTATATATTCCAGTAGTATATAGTGCATACAACAGTATACATGCCCATACACTTTCTATTGTTGGTGTAGTTAACCCACTAAAAGAATAGTTTGTATCCAGAAGTATTTTAATACAATATCCTGCATTTAAAGAATATGGATTTTCAAATTGGTATGATATATAACATCCTTCGCGATACCTTTTTTTCTCTCCGTGTGACAATAATTAGAAACTTTACAACAAATCGATACCTTGCAAAGTAGGTCTTGATGTTAGTATCGGATTTTAAATCACAATTCATCATCTAGGATAATTCTCATTCGTATACGTATCCGAATCCAGAGTATGTTCTAACGATTATCTTGACACTGTTGAATGACGCTGTACGGAGCTTGACGCGTGCCGGGTTGTTTGGGGCGGACGTGAACAAAATGGCGTGCACTAGAGATTAACGTCATTAATCACATGCTTTCATTTCTGGAAGAAGTACCCACCCTATTAACACGTGCGTATTAATCAGAGCTTGGTGCTATCGTAATGTCAACAGAAGCACTTTTAGCCGCGGTATACGTTACAATGCTATTGTGATGTTCATGCAGTTAACTAATTGTTTGGTGTTTTTTTTTTTTGTTTTTTTTTGTAGGTCGCCATTCTTTTCTTGAGAATGCATGACAGTACGTATGTGACTCGCAAATCGTATTATATTTTGTTCTCCGTTATTCTAATGGAAAAGCAATAGTATAGCAATACGTGGCTTTAGTCTAAATGCAAAACCGTACACACACTGAGAAACCTCCATTACGAACGTTCCTTCTGGGGGAAATAACAACTACTAATGTTAGCTATTGGTTAGCATACTGTACATAATGTCTTGGATCAATCCCCCAATTAAATCAGCTGCAATTCAGTCAGCTATTCTTTTTTTTAAAATTTGAATTGGGGTTTAAAGTCGCTTTCAAGATTATTTCCCTTATATCACGACTTGTCAGTTTAGGGCTGGAGGAAACCCGCAACATCCGTAACGCTGACTGTTGCAGTAAACCTGTAGGCACCGGCTGGTACTCACAGACCAAGGGTTATTATATATCCGTATTGTCATCGTACAGCTTTTATACATCCTATCAATATCGCGTCGGAAAGGTAACTTTCGCGAACCCGGGTCCTTTGGCTCTGAGGTCCAAATGTTCAACCACTGTGCTACCACCCGCCTCAATTCAGTCTATGCGGACTTAATTATAGATGTTAAAACAATGACTTTGTGATAAGTATACCGACAGGGTCTCATATTCGCATACATGAACATTCCTCCATTGCATACCTGCAACAGAAAAACCTCCTCCTACATTAAGCCCAATTAAACACATCAACATCGTTAAGATTGCATACAATATTGGGAAGATTGCCTTCAATAATTAAGAACATTCCATTTTAACTTTATAATTTACAACTAATACGACGAGAATTTTAAAGTATAATTCCCTAATTAAATAACTAAAACTTAGAGTTTTAACTAGATTGCGTTGGTAGCGAATGCACGGAGAGACCCAAACAGACAATTTGCTATAATACAGCTAAGTAATGCAGCCAACAGCTAAGCAATGCAGCGAATTAGCGGGACTTCCCTCGTAATCAGTGGCTGGTAAAACAATCCGTCGGCAGGTCCTTTCATCTGACAAACATACACGTCAACTCCCAGCATGACTGAGATCAGCATTGGTCTACTATATTAAAACTGGAGAAGTAAAATTGCCTCGAAATGTCAGCTGATTATGTACAATTATTGACACACTTCGTCGTGAAAAGCGTAGTTTTAATTGTGTAGACGTCGGGATACTTGCTTGAAATCACTAGATTCACCCCCTTCCAAGTGTATGTTCCATGGAACGGCGCCAAGACTTTAAAAACTAAATAACTACTTTTTCTTCAAGTTATGTACATTGTTAATATTCGGATAATATCATCAAAAAACTATTTCTAATTCGTATAGGCTACATGTATATTGAAACGAGAGTACATTTAGAAAAGTACGTTTATGTTCTTGAATATTGCACGGTTATCATAATAGTATACAGTTAATGAGAGAGAATAAATGGATCCTTTTAAATACAATTCCGAAAAAAGAGTTATTGAGCAACAGTATGGAGAGAGAGAGAGAGAGAGAAATAGAGTGAAATAGAGAGATAGAAAGAGAGAGGGAGATATATATATATATATATATACATGTATATAGAGAGAGAGAGAGCGAGAGAGAGAGAGAGGAGGGAAGAGAGAGAAAGAGAGATGACGTACTCATGAACAGTGTATCATATTTCCCACCCACTACCGCCAACATTTATTCAATTGCGCAATTGCGAAAAATCATGAGACGGATTTCTCCTTAGAGGTGGGATACGCAAGCTAAGATATTGTTGACGTTGTTTCTTAAGCCCACATCACTGTGAGATACGCAGGATGTGTAGGAAACATCAAGTACCCTGCTGCTCTTATTGAACGTTAATTATCTCACTATGAAATTGTTACCTTCATATATGGTGTACACATTCGGCTCATGTTTGCACTTCCCGCTGTAAACGAGAATACATCGTGTGAAAAATACTGGCTAATTAATTATTCACGCATAATTAAGACTATTCATCCAGGTGTGGAACTGCGAGTTTATAATAAGACCGTAGTCATACAAAGGCAAGTTTGCGTCTTGATTGCAACGTAACCGTAAGGAGTAGCTACTTAATAACCACGTATGTATTGGCGCCTCTAGGGGATATCAAAACGTGAGAAAGCGCCTCGCCGCTAGGGGGCCACTATTTCGAGAAAAATGTGTCTCCATGCACTGGAAATCTCGTTTCAGCGAGAACTGGATGCGAGAAGTCATCAAGGAAGTTTGATGAGAATTTACGATATAAAGTAACATTCATTGAAGAGGGGTATTATACTGATTAGTCAGGTAGGATGATTAGGCCTTGCAATGAGCATAAAATTGTCATTTATCCATCGCTGAGACCAACGTACAATGGCGAGCTATGGGGCTAATATGAAAAATGTCAACAACTGATTACCTCGTTACGGAGATACTGTTAACGTGTGGGGTTGACTCGGTAGGTTCAGGAAATGGATTTGGGGCTGTTGTCAAATAGGCGAATTAAGATGGATGCCAGCCTGGCTTGAAAATGTTATAATGTCTCGAGACGCTAACACTAGCGTATGGGAAAACTGAGACCAAAGACAATAGGACAACTTATGAGAAGATCCGCCCGTGAGAAATTAGTACCGCGACAGAATGACGGCTTCTCGATACTACGAAACACTGTTTAATACCTGATTTCCGCTAAGAAATTAACGCCGGACTTTGAATGGGCTGAATTTCCGCTTCTCAGCAAGATATTGCTTCTCGCGGGGATGCTCCTTTCACGGGCCGCTCGTTTATTCCCAGCATATGTCGCACGTCTCTGACTACTTCTGTAATGTCATTTTCTCTTCACTTTGTCAACCTCAGTTTGATATACGAGCTTTTTCCTTTTCATTTCGACTCATTAAAGAAGTGGAAATTGTTCCCGAAGTCCAATACGCAGAATGGTCTGCATGGCCATAATTGGGTCCATAATCACGCTATTGCTGGAGAGAATGGAATGGAATGCTACGAATAGTAGGGTTGGACAACGCTCCCGAAATTGTTCTAATTGTCATATTTTTATGGCAATGATACATATTCTTACAGTACTTGTTCACCCTTTTTAGCTAGAAATTACATGCATAGTGTAATACTCCATGAGGTCTGTGGGTATAAGATTTAAAGGTTTTCATCATACATTTTCATCATAATACTGGGTAATGTTTATCACTGACAAAATAACGACGAGCACTATGCAAATATCTCGTGCATGCATTGGTAATTCATATAAAATAATAATTACCGTAATAATAACATGGAACTTATATAAAGATATAATAGTATTAGCTATATTAATAATGTACGTCATATCGGGCCGGTTGTTCGAAACCAGGTATATACGTGCCGTTAAGACTTAACATAAACCTGATAGAATTTAAAATGCCATGTATGTATATGGAACATATCAGGACGATTGTGATATTGATTTAAATGTCAAGCGCAATTCATAGTTTTATAAAACCATAATTTGTCTGGAGGCTATGGAAATGATTAGGGCGTATGAAAGAATAGAACACGACATGTAGAACCACCAGGCCGATTTATTTTCGTATTACACATTGTAGATTAATTCTATCCATTAAACCAATATATAATATGTTCCATAGTCATCCCACATACTTCAAACCGCAAAAGGTCAGATGACGTTAAATGATGATTCGGTTCTTTTTTAATTCCGGTTTTCGTTTAATTCTGCACTCAAATCAACCCATGTATACAGTATTAATCCCCATGTCGACTAATTCATACTGGAAATACCAAAAAAAATGACCCTAGCCTAGACGAATCACTGCTTGAGCTAATGTCGCGAGGAAAAGTAAAACTACAGATCCGATTGATTCTCGATCATCTGGTTTATTCTCCCTGGAGTCGTGTTGTATTCTCATCAACTGCAATGTGCTAACATTTACATAGTTCGGTTTATGCATTAATGCGCAAAATGCAACATGTGCATGGCATCAAATTTTCAAAATTAAAATTGATACTTCACTGTGACTAACGTCTTCTCCTTATATTTCCGGACCCCTGGGTCTTTCCAACCCATGCACGTGCAGGTGCTAGTCCTCAGCTCACGCGCAGCGGGCATTGTGTTCTAGGCGAGTGCTAAGGGCGGATAACTCTTGACTTCCCACGGAGCAATGTGGTATTTTAGCTGCATACCCAGCACGTACCCGCGACTAAACCGTTCGACGTTATGGCAATCATCTGCCTCGTACGCAGAATGTTTGTAGCTCTCTCACCCCGAGTCTCAGTAAACAGGCTGTGCTCTGTCTATCTTAGCTGCGAAGAACAGGCTTTTGGCTGCGATTGCTATTGCTGAGAGGCTTATCCTATTAAATATAATATTATTTAAATTGGGATTCTGAGACGACGCTAGAAGATTATTGATTACGTGGCATGATTCCCCGTGTCGTCGGCTCGCTACGGCGTACTTAGTATATCTCACTTGTGTCTCATTTGTCAAACGTGACGTCATATTACACTTGTCTCAGATTATAAACAGGCAGCCAAGCCCACAGACAGGCAGACATATTTATTCTAAAAAATATCACCGAAGATCGATGGTACAAGAATTGAGCTATTATATTACATAATACAAAATAAGCAGAATTTGCGAACATTGACATTTGTTTCCCACTGAGTTTGCGGACACTGACGTTTGTTTCCGTCAATGTCGGATGAGTCGACTCTATTTTTTTTGCGCGATTGTCTGCAAACCTTAAAAACATTTCTTCAGATAAATAACTAATTTGCATCCAAGTTATATAGTCCTTACCCTAGTAGGCCTTACCCTAGATCGACGATGCATTCTTAAATTATTATGTTTGCTTTTATATTGAGGGTCGTTATCATTGGAATACTACGTTCTGTCTTGTTAGAGCACCCGTACATCACCTGCGGTCTAG
>JAUTBX010188602.1:0-11498 GCA_032361465.1 Lepetodrilus tevnianus
AGCCTCGCACAATATCAGCTTTACCAACTCGTTTAATAAATTCAGTATTAAATGACCACTCATGTTAGATCCTCTATTTATTATTCCCCCGTGTTGTAGTATCAAATACTGTATATAGCATCAACACCTTTTACAGCTATGCATAAACGCTGGATTTATACGTTTGACGCCGTCACACGGCGCAACACGTTAGCAAACGTCCGCAGCCGGTATAAATCCAGCTTTAGGTGAGTATATGCATTTCCCTTGTTTTCTAGCGTATCAAATGATGGCGTATATAGCATCAGAACATTTTATATACGATTCAGGGCAGAGTTTGATGACACTTTCGTATCTTCTAAGAGACCATAGCATTATGTTAGCGATCTCTTGTATATGGCGTCCACACAATTACGACAGAGCTATTACATAGTAGTTCAAGGGCCTAGACGATTTTGACTACCACATGGGGTGACCACACTAGACTGATTATCTATCTCTACATGTGTCTGTTTGCGAGACTTCACTTTTGTAGTGGGAAAGACGGTTTCGTGAACAGTACCTATACAGTTTAATATCCAAAGGAAACATACAAATCGGTGTACGTCTTGCAGGGGTGGTTTCTGTCAAAGAATATTAATTGGCTGCTATGGCTAATAATATTTGTCATCTGCCGTTGTAATACATATACACCGTATTGTAGCTTTCAATAAACAATAAATGTATATGCAGAAATAATATAGTCACCGATATTGATATACAATTATTAATTGTCAATGTACAGCGGTTCGATTACATTTTATAATATGATGGTCATCATGCATAACGTAATAAATATTCAATAAGTGCGTACACTTCCTTTCAATTACATTATTAATAACGTACACTCGACTAGTTGGCGCGGACACGGCGATAAACTCAAATATTATACAACTGCCCATGTGCACGTACGTTCTAACTATTAACGAGAACAGGTTAACCCTCCCCATGCCGGAGGCAACCAAAAACACCCTGAAGAGCAGTCTCATTACCTAATCCAGCAAAAAAACCACCAGTGAAATGTCAAGAAATGTCTGGAAACCGCCACAAATATACATAATATACATATAAATGGTACATACATATGGTTGGGCGTAATGCGAAAGTTGTCAGGTATGCATAGCGTAAACAAATGCCATGGTAGGTGAAGGAATTATCAAAGAGAGATTGAAAATTGCACACAACTATATGTTTTTGTTCTCACAAATATATCAACCCAAGTTAATACACCATTAACATTTAAAACAGACACATATCCGTCATTGTCTGCAAGTTATTACTGCCATGTTATATTTCTGGCTGTATTTTGCTTACACGACTATGTCAGTACTATCGATTTCATTATATTCCCTTATGAAATAGCGATAATGTTTTGTGAAGTTACTGATTGCTGTATTATATACCGACTATTATTGGTATGTCACAGTCTGGATATAAATTTCATCAAATCATATTAGTGAAATAGTACACATACAAGTCTCTTTATCACTGTGAGTTCTATCTTTGCATTCCGTATGCACGCACATTATAGTACAAGGAGTGGATACTGTTATTAGTGTGTCTACTGTTATTTGTTCTTTGAATACAGTTGGCATGGTGCATTAATTTGCAACCTGACATAAGTTGCAGAATTTCTGTGCACTTTTCGTGTTAGGTTTTAACAGGAATCGTGTAAATTTCATACATTAACATTTTTACCGATAATATCTACACACGTTCGCATTGCCACCGAGTTTAAATATCGCTCCAACATTTTTAGGTTATTTATATTTTTCAATTCTTGATTCTGGAGTGCCTCTTCAGTTGTACGCCACATTGAATTACTTTCTCCGGTAAACGGGACTGGATCAATCCCTCCGTCCACATTAGCGCTTCTGCGCTTCTACGAAATCATAGAGACGAAATCCCACAATGATTGCCGCGGAGACCATTGTTTCCACAAAATGCCAACACTGTCCAATACGGTTGCTTAAGTAAGCACGAAGTGCCATGATTGCCCTAAACGCGGATTCTCACATACGTCATGGATCGTGAACGGAGTGGAGACCTGCAGCCGCTATCATCCGCGCTGTGGGATCCTCGCGGAGATCTGAAGCTGGATCGAAGTTGGGAATCGAACTCCGCTTTAAATGGAAAGAGATTCATATTACGCGTTTGTGTGTTCACCGTTAATGCATTAAGTAACATCAACGAGAGAGGGAGGGAGGGAGAGAGGGAGAAAGAGAGAGGGAGGGAAAGACAGAGGAGAGAGAGAGAGGGAGGAGAAAGCGCGCGCGAGAGAGAGAGGGATAGAGGAGCGAGAGGGAAGGATAGAGAAAGGAGAGAGGGGAGATAGAGAAATAGAGGGGGATAGCAATGGGAGAGATAATCAAAGAGAGAGAAATATACTTTTTATTGATAGTTGTTCATTACGTGAAATAGTATCATGTTCGAAAATATTGTTGGTCAATACGTGTTCTCAACAAGATCGTGTAAATCTAAAGATACATACGATGTCTCATTGAAATAGTCATGAAGTAACACTACGGTACACTTCCGGCCACACTATAGCAACTCTTTTACCAAAGACATTACGTTACCCTTTTGCAATACAAATGATACCAATACATAAAATAGACCAGTAGGCAAACTGACAATAGAATAGGAAGTCGGGTTACTTCGAATTAGCCCAAGGCAATCTGTTTTTCAATAATTGAAAGGTACCTCTCCACAGCTGTGTACGTGAGACTAACAAAACAACTCACTGAGATAAGCCAAGGTTCAGATCTGAATTATGAGTACAGAAATTGCATCAAGTCTCCAAACGTGTAAATGACATCTACTACAACGGAGCTTACGATCTGAATGCTCAAATCACTGTCAATCAAAGTCTGGATCCGAGAATGAATAGCTAGCATACAGCAGGTGTACTTCTATAGACAAGTGCGAGGTAATATCGGCTTTTATTGCTAGACTGTTTCGTGCCAGGACATGTTTAGATTGGTGTTTAATTAGATCTAATATTACCGAAGAAATAATTCATTGTACCACATGCTTGAACTTTACATTGACACTATGCAAGCCAGGTTGTGGATTACGATTTTATACTTGAGAATATCTATCTACAGACATTGTAATATTAACACGAAGATCGTTTCATAAAATAAGGAATAATGTAACGAAAATAGGTACGGTTAATTTGTAGTGTTATATCGTTATAGTGTGGTTCATTTGTAGTGTTATATCGTTATAGTGTAGGTTCCGTTGTAACGATGCCATCGATTTATAGACTAGTACCAAGAGAAAGAGTCGCTTCCAAACTGAAAATACACTAAAACGATCTATGGGATGAGGGCCTAAAGCAACCATACCTCAATGTCCAATTTAATTAATTTCAATCTTGAAATGCAATGGGAAATCTGATCCAAATTATGTCCCCCCTTACACGATATTACTTTATTCCGTTCTGTATTGTTCTCCACTTACACAATATCACTTTATTTCGTTCTGTATGTTAGGCAATCTTGATATCGAAGTCACGTACCGCACTACAGAGCGCGAACACCGTGTAAGGAAATGCGTACGGTATGGAAGTGACATGGTTTTCCCCGACACATCCGCTATACAACACAGTCTGTCATACCAGACAGCTATGTTAATAATTGACACGTACGTCAGACGCAGAGTTGCCTTTTGAACCCGTCATGTAGAAATTTTAACGAAAAGGCATGATTAGTGCATTTTAACAGCACTCGATACAGAAAAGACACTTAGTCGAGTTTAATCTGTCGTATGAATTTGAGTGATAGGCTTCCGCCCCTATCTGCACTATGCTTCGTTAAGTCTTCAATACCGGAACATATCGCCAAGTCAAGCGGCCACGGTCGATTCCTATAGTTAATGGGCCATGGTTTACACCTATTGACGTATCCAGCAAAAGCACTGTTAATTAAATAGCGCTGTCATTCCTACGGCTGGAAATGATACTTAGTGGATATGAAGGCCCGTGGCATGAATCAGACCTCACATTACGGTATTTTGGAAGTTGTGGTCGGCCAAGGAGACGAAAAGTTTGCAGTAAAGCCTGGCACTAGTCCATGGTGTTGATTAATTGTGATATATGCCATCCGTCATCTTTAAAATGACTTTATAGATCGCGGAGGAAGCATCAGGAAGTGATGAATGTTATTCAGAGCTCTCCGAGATGATGTAAATAAGTTGTGATCAATTTAATAATCTCTCTTTCTTGGCAAGATTTATCTCAAAGTTCAGGATCCAGGACAGATAAGTAATACGTCCGTGAAAGTTCAGTGCATATTTACACCTGCAGGTTGAGCTGTGTTCTTAATCAAGCTAATAAATCGTTGGTGGTAATTTGTGCACGTTTACATATGGCTCACTTGTCAAATCATAAAACTATAATTTCCGGTTGATTGCGATATATATATGCATACTTGCATTGGTGGAATCGTTGCCGATATCTATTGTGTCTGGATCAGTGGCGTGGAACACGGAATTTGCATCCTGATTAATACAAATGAAGCATCAGATGTCTTCAATGAGCATCAGAAGAATCTTCTTGCACCAGCAACATTAGACGACTTATCTGAACTAACATCTGTAATGATCTAGCCAGTCCCCTTCGGACAAATACATATTAGGGACAGGCCTTGTGTGGGATAGCTCGGCGCTAGTTATACCAATATGTTTACAGATACAATTGAAACCCTAACCAGACGGTTCTTGTAGTTCTTGTATTCTGAGATTTGGACATAGCCTGTGGAGGGTGTCATGAATCAGTCTTCTGCGAGCTGTCAAGGTGGTGTTCCATTGACAGTCTTGACGCACATTCTGGACAGGGGGATACTTCTTTCTAACTGTCCTGTCTCTAATTTCTGTCCGACGCATGCGCAGTTAAAATGTGCGGTGTTGATCCTTGGTAACTGCTCATGCGTCGGACAGAAAGTACAGAAAGAACAGCTAGAAAGGAGCATCCCCCTGTCCGGAATGTGCGTCCAAGACTGTCAATGGAACACCACCTAGGTCTCACGACCTACATGCACTGCCCAAACATCGCGAGAATCTCAGGCTACTTCGGGAACTGATTCGTAGACACCTACAGTCGGGGACGTGGCATTCACGAAAACATACGTCAACTCAAGTTTACTTATTATAATCCACGGAAATGGTAGAGCCATCTGGTAGGGTGACTATTTGGGTCGCGAGGTTCCTGAGTTAGCTACAGTGTCGATAACGAAGGTAATAAGGAACGAGAACTTGTAAGAACACAAGTTCATTGAGGACGGACAAGAAGACGTTACGTGAGAATTTATTGAAAAGTGAAGGTCAGCATACACAGTGTATAGCTTGCTTGAATGTCTATATTGAGTATGACTAATTCGGACATACGTGCAATCGATATTTTAGGAAAGTTGCGAAAAATATCGACTTCTTCATGATCGCCCTACCTCAAATAACTGAATAGTGAATGCTTAACTGAGCACCTAGTTATTGGAAACTTTCTGTGCTTAATTATTAGCTGAGTCAGCGTTCTATTGTGTGTGAATCCTTTCCCCTTTCTACACAATATATGTATTGCACAAATCTATAGTCTCTTTCTAGTGCACTGTGCACACTTTCAGCAGAGTTATCTCATTCGTAGAATAAAATGAACATATTTTTATCACTGATAATCCTAGTTAATTCGTTTTAGCGGGCATTCAAATTCATGAATGAAATATTTGATCGCAGTTAACTAGAAAGGGATAATTTGAAAACATAAACGTCGTTGATCAGCTGTTTGTCTTTATATCAATATCCTGCATGTAACACTTCATACATTGATTTCATTTCCTCGGCACTTTAACACCAGCCACTGGCCATATAAAAGATATTGCTTGAGATTAATAATCTTTGAATCCACACGACTGTTCAAAGCCTGGGGGGAAATTTTAACCCAAATCAATTCCGGCATGTTAAAGGCTTCCGCTGGGTGAATATGGTGACAGATTTTATGACAGCCTGGTCTGTGGTCATATCATCACTCCAGTACCACACGGATGCAAACAGGAAAGCATAAAACATAAAATCACTTAAAGATTTCCAGCCAGGCAGAATTCAATTCGATAGAGCTACACATTTCCCTTTTTAATTGTGATGTGTCTCAATATTTAAGCTGCATGTAACAAATGATGGATACCTTTCAAAATAATATTTTTTTGACACAGCTACTTTTTTCTTTTTGAATTGTTATGTATCTCAATATTTAAGCTGCATGTAACAAATTATGGATACCTTTCAAAATAACAAATTTTGACACAGCTACATTTACTTTTTGAATTGTTATGCATCTCAATATGTAATATGTGCTTCGCACATGATGGATGCCTTTCAAAACAACAATTTCATTCGATACACAAAGTATATGTTATACAGTTGTTATATATATACAGCCTCTCAATGTTTAAGCTTTACGTGAGGCATATACACTAGTACATCTACAGCCATCTTGGCTTCAGAATATCGTTCATTTGATTATAGTCGTCTAAAGTAAATTATATAAAACATGGATTTCACATATTATATTACGATATAAAAGTAACAGCCCTCTATTGCTGTTGATGTGGAACTCTGAAACTCTTCGTTATATATCTAGTAGTCTAGCATGTACCACGCTTGGTGGGTTTGTGTAAACATATGCATCCGAACATTCGGACAGCGTATTTCTGTTGAACGTATAGGACGTATTTCCATAGTGTATACACAGGAAGTAACTTGGGAATAAAGAGAGCGCCAGCCTTCCTATGATTTCCACGGAACGAGGACATTGATTCCACGTAAATCACCTTCCCAATTGGAGTTCCCAAAGTGAGCATTACTTCCTTTGATTTTGGTCAGAGGAAATTTGGGCAGAGGCAATTTGATCTATTAAACTTGTTAGGGTTCTCCCTACAGCCCGAAGCCTTTCAGATCCACAAGACACGGCCCGTATCCCCTTGCGAACTAGCCCTTCATATGATCACGAAGACGTATTTGTCTGGTCAAATAAATACTTTTTAGAAGGAATTGAAATTAATTTCTTTTGAGAAAAGACGCGATGAATCGATACATTCGATCATAAACAAGACAAAGCAGAAGGTGTAGCCGCTAGATCTGGTCTCACAGGCGTGTTACTCCTGTAAATCTTCCGCTCATTTCAGTCTGCTGACAAAAGAGATCCAAGAAGTCTCCGACAAGCTTTATGTTTCTGTAACACTGATGTTTGCTATCAATGGTAACCGGTAATATACTGCCACCTCCTGTTCTGCTGCCTCTCCTTATGGCTATCCACCCTTCTCATCTGTCTCAATACGTTCCTTCTCTCTCGCTGATGTTTGCCATTACCTGTAGTACGCCAATACTATATAGTATTATATATCTCTTTATCTCACCATACTGTTCGCCACTACACATCACCAATGCTAGTATCCTCTCCCCTCCCTTATCTCTCACCCTTTCCTTATTTTTATTTCCCTCTCTCTCTCCCTTTCTCTTTGTCTCCAACTCCACCCTCCCCCCATTTGTTCCAGTCCTCCGAGACGTCTTAACGCCACCGATAGCAGATTGCTCTGATAACTGATCGACCTCAAAGCTTTTGACTTCAGAGGTGTCTGACATTCGCAGCTCTCCCTGGTGGCAGAGGCAGTCTTAAATCGCCATAACACGCAATTACGGTGGACCAGGCTCGTATCAAACTGTCCGTGTCGATTTAAAATACTGACACGAAAACCGAACAATTACCGAAAGCACCAGCTAACGAATTAATTGTGGAATAATGACTAGAAATCAAAGGTTATTCTCTGGACTCAATTGAATATACACTTGTTATTGCGAGTTTATGTGTGGGAGATACCAGACGCTCGATTTTTATGTCTACTATTGCCAGATTGCTTTTCACTTAACCATGTCTTGATATTTGTCCAACTCTAATTTGGACGGTTAATTTAGATATACTTTCTTCAGTTATTTATCTGGTTGTCCATCGTAGGTCAGACTAGAGAACCAGCATCTGCTTCGTAGATCATATCACGCTATGACGTAAAGCAATAACTCACTCACTCGCTCGTAGTTAATATATATATATATACAAGTGACTTTAGTCTATTGGTATATCACACTAATACAGTGGATGAACGTAAGCATGGTACCTTCACTCAGGATGGTACCTTCACTCAGCATGGTACCTTCACTCAGCATGGTACCTTCACTCAGGATGGTACCTTCACTCAGCATGGTACCTTCACTCAGGATAGTCTTCTTTGCTCCGAGATCAACCAGTGATGCCCTGACATGTCGTGCAGCAATTTGGTGAAGCCAGTCGAGACTGGGTTCAGTAATGTGACGTAATTTAGAATTTCAATCAATATGTTGCCAACTGAATATAGAAAACGGATAGTTACAAAACTGAACGTTCATTCTGAAACGTCAAGATGCGAGTTATTGTTGATATGCATAATATATGTATTCCATACGGATCTGCGAAAGCCCAATGTTTTTTTCAATGCTGAAGTAAAGCATATCGTGTGTATAGGTTTTCAGTAGACATTCCGATGTAGACTATTATGAATAATGTTTTCTCATTGAATTATTTATCAAAATAACAACCGGAATAGATACTGAAATTGCTACATCGTTGTTGATATGCGCATCTGTACGACCTATGATAAAGAATAGCAGTTACTTCTTACTACGGTGTACTATTGATCCATATTCGCCAATTTAACCGGATGTAACCTAAATAGCACCAGGACAAATTGATCCGGTTATTACCCGGACGGTCGGTGTATGTAACAATTATGTGTTATTACACGGACGGAGACGTCAACAACTGTTATACAAGCGAGAGCATATAATAGAGGTTCTCTCGTGAGCATGCCCATTAACTAAATATATAAAATAGCATAATTATACTAATCTCAAATCTCGTTTAGATAGTTTACTTTGGTAATTGTTTTCACAATAATTTGAACGTCTCCTTAGTAAAGAAATCGAAGCAGCCATCAGCGCAGTTCTTGGATGCGTCTCTGTGTTCATAGGGAGATGGGTCTCCTGTAGTTCGCGATGTAGTTTGGTTGCTGCTGCAGTCTCGTTATGAATATTACTGGTATTAATACTCGTGCCAAACAGCCGCTTCCGGCAAGATCCAGCCGCACGTCGCGCGCGTGCTGAAGTAGTGCATTACTTTGGGGATCGGAGATGAAGGACTAGAAGTAACGAGTTTTGTCCTTGTATCACGGGTAACAAGCCTTCATTTCTGGGGTAATTTGGCGGAAAATCTTCGTCCTTGCAGTTGGAAATCCAAACGCCTTGGAGCTATCAAATAAAATCCCGGTCCATTTGGATGATATATGGCATTTTATCGACAGCTGTGTCAAATTGATTCGCACAAAATACATTCTGTGCGGTGATATTCTCACTTAAGATCTTGGAGCCTGAACAAACAGAACTAGAAGATCCCATAGTGTTGCTTATCTGCACGTCATCAATCAGCATGGCAGCGTAATCACAAATTTGTGTCATTCAATTTGAGCGATGGTTCTCTGTTGACCTGCGCGATGTTGCGGTTTTCGACGCCCAGAGCGAACGTTCCACGTCTGTAGTGTCAAGGGAGGGGCATTTTTTTGGAGCTCACAGTTTTAAACTCACAGCTGAATCCAAAAGCGTGTTCGCCTATAAATCAGTTCATTCCAGCTGTATAATTAAAGAGCAATACTATAAGATATTTTTGGACACGAAAATCAAGATGCTGTTGATAAATATATCATTAGGAAGAAATTATCCGCTTCGGTTTGTAGAACATACATATAATGCTAAATGGGGATCACTTTTAGATAAATGGACGTGATAGGCTCGACACAATTGTGGATTTATGAAAAGAATCCGGGGGAAATACTGATGAATAGGAAGAACGGTAATAGGCAGTTATCTGTTAGATCTCTTGCAGTCTGAGTTAACACACCTACGGTATAATGATGGCATCGTTAGATAATAAAGTAATACTTTGGTGTCTTGCCCTTGCTGTGGAACGACGAGGATTGCGCGCTGAATATAGCTGGAAACTCGGGGGAATGTCAGGTCTCAATGACAGGAGTAATGTCCTTTATCACCATGACGTCACGATCATTCCTGTGCCCACACTCCATAACAGCTTTAACAATAGTTTAATGTTTGTTTTTCACTACGTAGTTTCTTTTTAATTGTGTAATGATGTTGACGCCTGAAGACGCATGTAGAACATTCACACATCCTACAGAAAACATACATTCATGCAACCTTTAATGTGCAATCCGAAGAGTCATCATTATGGCTTTAAAAAAGATCATGTCGCATGATTTGCCCGAATCTTGAAGACGCACAGCTGCAAGCATCTTACATGAATGTGTCTGTTATGTGAACACGTGTACGAAGAAACTAAAGCATGTTTCAATGCACATTGGGATTACGGTGGTCCAAGGTATTCATACTAGAATAGGTATGTACCATTAGTGATTGCACGTGGTCCTGATCGTCGTTCTGGTGTGGAGTTTCAAATATCTACTCTTGGTCCATAAGTATCAGCTGGTGCTCACATGGTTACTGCAACAATCAGCGTCACGGATATTGCGGGTTTTCTCCTACCCTAAAAGTGACAAGCCGTGATATGTCAAAGAATCTTGGAAGCTCAATTTAAATAATAATAAATATGATCGACCAAGTCAACATCGATGGAGGAGAAGGACAGGTTTCGGCGTGTCTCCGACAAGAACAGTGTATCTTGGATTACTTCCGGTTGTCACACTGAAATGCAGTTTGAAGAGTTTGCAATGCCACACGAAGGAAGCGGGCTAATTCGAAATGCCTGTTCATCCAATAGAACCTGTTTGATAGGACGCAGCGGCCATGCTAACTGATCACACATGCAACTTGGGTTTGTAAATGGTGTTGCGGAGGTCACATTAAAGAAGGTTAGTTAGGGTTAATATAGCTTACACTTGGGAAGTTACGAGTGCATCTATATGTGCCTCGTCACGTTGGGTATATATTGATTGTATCAATATATGTGTCGTCATCTTCATCATCATCATCATCATTATAATCTTCATCATTAGCATCACCACAACCACAGCCACCATCATCATAATCGTTGTCATCATTGTTATGTCATCGTAACTTATTAATTTATTATTAAATTGTTATTGCTATATTACTATTACTAGTACCACCACTAATTGCAATGCGGTATCCGCTTTGAAGCTTAAAGGCAGACATGCATGCTCTAAAGAGAAGCATCTCTTTCGCAACTTGTGTTGACTGACCCAGATTGAGTCAGCATAAGACTGTCTGCGATCCTGGTTGACTCCTTTGTAAGAAGCCGTGTTTGGCGCGACTGTCTATCTGTTCTGGCGAGACTGTCTATCTGTTCTGGCGAGACTGTCTATCTGTTCTGGCGAGACTGTCTATCTGTTCTGGCGAGACTGTCTATC
>JAUTBX010188825.1:0-15120 GCA_032361465.1 Lepetodrilus tevnianus
CGTGTAGGAAGAGAGGAAAGTGATTGGTTCTCAGTGAATGTAGGTTTGCAGCAGGGGTGTGTGATGTCTCCATGGTTGTTTAATTTGTTTATGGATGGGGTTGTTAGGGAGGAGAATGGAAGAGTTTTGGAGAGGGGCAATTATGCAGTCTGTTGTGGATGAGAGGGCTTGGGAAGCAAGTTAGTTGTCGTTTGCTGATGATATAGGGCTGGTTGCTGATTCGGGTGAGAAACTGCAGAAGTTGGTGACCGAGCTTCGTAAAGTGTGTGAAAGAAGAAAGCAGAGCAAATGTGAATAAAAGCAAGGTTATTGCATTCAGTAGGTTTGAGGGATTGGTGATTTTTGCTATCATTTTTTTTTTTTTGGGAGGGGTATTTTTTTTGGATGGGTTTTAAGGTGTCGAATTCTTTAGTAGTTATGGAGAGAATGAGCGAGGAAAAATTGGCAAAGAGGATATGTGTGTCATTGGTGGAGGGAACAAGAAGTGGGAGACCAAATTGGAGGTGGAAGGATGAAGTGAAAAAGATTTTGAGCGATTTGGGCCTGATCATACAGGAGGGTGAAAGGCGTGCAAGAAATAGTGAATTGGAATGATGTGGTATACTGGGGTCGATGTGCTGTCAATGGATTGAACCAGGGCATGTGAAGTGTCTGGGGTAAACCATGGAAAGTTTTGTGGGGCCTGGATGTGAAAAGGGAGCTGTGGTTTTGGTGCATTACACATGACAGCTAGAGACCGAGTGTGAACGAATGTGGCATATGTTGTCTTTCCCTAGCGCTACCGCATGGGGAGATTGTGTGGTGCTATTTCATGTGTGGCAGGGTGGCAATGAAAATGGATGAAGGCAGCAAGTATGAATATGTACATGTGTATATATGTATATGTCTGTGTATGTATACGTTGAAATGTATAGGTATGTATGTGTGCATGTGTGGGCATTTATGTATGTGTGTGTGGGTTGGGCCATTCATTCGTCTTTTTCCTTGCGCTACCTCACTAACGTGGGAGACAGCAACTAAGTATAATAAATAAATAATGACCATTATACGGTATACATTCCTTATTTGATAAAAGACATCACACAAACTCCAAAGATGTTTCATAACCATATCATACCTTTGTCACAACAATCTGTGGATTGTTATAAATTATTTCCACCTAGGAAATCACATTCAGTTCTGTAAACATTTTTTTCCAGTAAAGAAATACATTAACTTGTCCACACACTATGATTTGGAGATAAGAGTATCAGCAAATTATAAGTGAATCTGAGAGGTGTTAAAAAGTTGTTTCAAAGAAATAATAGACGAATTATTGGTTTTAATTTTAACTGCAAGTAGATTGCACTTTTGTTTTGCAGTTCTCTAATTTTTAGGTCTATTTTTTTTGATAGATTGTCCCAAGTCTGTAGACGTAGGCCTATGCATCAGCATTGAACCTGAAGGCAGGGATTCAAGCGAGGATTGAGGAGGAGGTATCATCATGGTGCGCATCATGTGGGAGAGAAATGAATCAAGTTAACTGTAAAATGTAAGTTTGGCTGTAATATGAACTAAATTGTAACCTCATTTGATTTACTAAACTTTAATACTTTTCTATAATACTATAAAAAGCCCTCTTGACTTAAATCAAGTCATATGGGAAAAAATTATAAGTACATACAAATTTCAGCACCACAAATGGTTACTTCTGGTGAACAAAGAAAATATATACAAATTGCTAAACTACTGGTATCCTCACAGGAATCATTAGTCACAGAATCGTAGCTGAAATTCCTGTGATGCTTAGGCTGTCAGCACCAAGAATACCTGCTACTGCATGTGCCAAAGGATCAAGCAGAGGCTTATCATGTAGTGGACCACCACCTGTAAAAATACATACAGCAATTAAGACAAATTCACAAGCATTTTATGGCAATAACTTAGCCTAGCCTATGCAAGTCTTTTTCATACAACTTAGCTTATGCCTAGCCTATTTCACATTGAGACTGTGAAACTTGTCTTATTTCCATTTTTGCTCCATAAAGAGCGACCTACTGGTCCTCCACTCTGGAAAGTGTTATCTGTTAGCCACTTACAAAATGGGTATAGTTTCATAAGTTACTTATCTGTTTTACAGAAGAGCCTCTTATGAGTAGCAATCTTATTCTTTCCTGAGGATATAATGTTGTGATACCTCTTCTGAACCTGTTGTTCCACAGTTCTTGAAAAGCAGGGGAAAGCTGCATTTATCTGCTGTTTAATGCTCGACCATGTTTCCACTTTTGTTCTGGAATTAACCCCATCAGAGAATCCCCTGGTGACCTTCACCACTACCACCATTACCCCTACTGTGTCTCCAATGCTATCACCAACATCGTTCAGTCTCCACCCACTGAACCATACCGACCTAAGATGGCAGAGATTTATGTGTATCAAACTTCAATAAGATCCTGGTGTCAAAATACCCCAGTGTGGCCCTAAATCTGGAGGCGTATCCCTTGTGGAGTGAAGCGATGGTGGAGGGTGGTCACCTTGGTGAAGGAGGGAGGGAGGGTGGCATTGGTGGAGGGTGGGGACCTTGGTAAAGGAATGAGAGAGGGAGGGAGAGGGCGATGTGAGGAAGTGCTGGAGGATGGCATCTCAGAGGAAAAATGGGTATGTTTGAAGGAAAAGTGGTTCCAACAATGTTATATGGTTGCGAGGCGTGGGCTATAGGTTGAGTTGTACGGAGGAGGGTGGATGTGTTGGAAATGAAATGTTTGAGGACAATATGTGTTGTGAGGTGGCTTGATGGAGGATGGCATTGGTGGAATGACTTGGTATACCAGGGTTGACATGCTGTCAATAGATTGAACCAGGGCATGTAGTTAGGAATTAGTTTCATTAAAGTAGAGACTAAGGTAAATTTACTGGTACTGACATTTTTCTATTTTTCCAGAACATTCAACTTACCTCAGGATGGTGATATTCATATACATACAACTTGGCTTCAGCACTGGAAACAAGGAGCAAATAAAGGCTGTTATCCACATTGAAGCACTGCCTGGTCAACCACTCCATAAGCAGTCAAATGTTGGAACATTTCAAAATTCTGTCACTTTATTGTATCGGTATACCTGAAAATTGGAATTTTTAAGTATTCACATATTGCAATGGTTTTCAACTTTTGCGCACATACAGATTCCCTTACATCATTTTGTAAAATGCGTAAAACCTCTGGTCAGTAAGGATGGATGATGAATTTGGCCATCTTTTTTAATATAAAAGTCATAGGAAAAAATAAGGCAAAATTCTTCTGTAACCAATACAATACTGCCAACAGGGTTCTAAGTGGGCAACAATGTGTTTTGTAAATATCCACAACTAAATTTTATAAATGGAACCAACATTCTTGAACAAAACTAAAGTATTTTTTGTAACAAGCTTTTTTTTTATGAACTTAATCTCTGCCCAGCTGAGAGCTTTTAAGGCCAAAAAGGCTAAGCAATTCCTACATGTCTCAAGGGAAGGTTTTCTAATCAGGAGCAAAGACCTACACAAGATACTGTATTTGCACCATGATTGCAACTTTATGTACCCTTGTTTTCCCACACAAACTATTTGCAGATTATTATGTAGGTAAACTACAAGTAAGTCATCATGACATGTTTACAGACTTTTTAAGTACGAGACAATACCATATCCACGCAAGCTTTTGCTAAACTTTAGTAAAGAAACAATGTACAATCACAGCATAAATTGCTTTTACCCTGGGTGCAGTTGATATCAAATTGAATTCAACCTCTGCTCTCCTCTCAGTCGGGTTAAGTGGTCATTCATTATGGCAAGAGAATGGTATAGTGTCACTGATGGCTCCACAGATTCCCATACGAGGAAAGCAATATGAGACTAGTTGCAAAGGCTTTCTTCAGGATTTTTCTCCAGTTTGTCATATTGACACCTTAGAATTAAAAGTAATTTACAGTCTGATTGTACAATTTAGCTAGTATAAAGGCATACTTGTTCCAAATAAGAGGCAAGTGCAAAGAATTTAATATCCTTTGTCATGAAGTATGTTAAAATATGCTTTAGATATTCATTACCACATGAAAATAAATTGGTGACTGTGACTTCAGAATTTCATTTGTATGCCCTAACACTACTAGGAATAAAGAAAGAACTTACCAAGACTCCTGCTGTGTACTTTACATTGTCTTCAAAGTGGGGATGGTCTGCAACCTTAAGCTGAGCTAACGTAAAGAAACTTTCCTTGACTGGAAGGTTGGATGTCATGAACATCCCAGAGGTGGTGTGGTCTGCCACATATTCTGCCACTACAGTAAACTGTGAAGAAGAGTATGCATACACGACATACACAATATGAAAAAAATATATATCGTTTATTTACACAATTTCTCCACAGAATTTGCCATGTTGATTATGTGGGATTTCTAGGAAAGAGTGGAGTATAAGGTTATTCTCAACATCTTTTCGTTACTCTAGGGTTGAATGGTGGAAGAAATTGCATTAGAAGCACCATTTAATTGACTAGGTTGCTGCTTCTCATCTCTAAGATGCTGCAAAGGTCCAAAATAAGTAGATATATTTTCAGCACGAGAAAGGGAATGAGCATAAGGAGTAGTATATAGGAAGGGTTGAAGTACTGAAAGTGTAAATTAGGTTTGAAATAGATGAAATATTTACCATCATAGAACCTAGATCATTTTTAAAACCATATACAGAAACTTGGGTGGTTATTGCTGCTACACACCAGAGTTGTTTCTGCAGATTTTTCAAGTGCCATCTTTATACTAACCCTTCCACCTTACCTTTGTCATTCCCACAAAATATAGAAATATGAAGCTTAGTAATCATGAAATCTCACCAAAAGATCACCAAATATGGAGATTGGGGGTCGTGTAAACGAGGTTGTCTGTTTCATATGATATCATCTCAGGTCACAACTACCAGGTCACGCACCGTCACGCCACCCACCGACACTAGGTAAAGTAAATTAATTTGGACGATGTAAATTTACAAAATACCACAACCAATATTCAAAAAGTGCTAAAAGTAAAGTTACACTGCTCTCATAAGATACACCACCCCTATATGGGTGAAGATACTTACTTTAAGTGTTTTGGCAACCAAATGCTACATGAAAAAAGGAATGACCATTCAGAGACTTAGTACTTTATAAGACATCAAATAATCGAACAAAACAGTAAAAAGAAAGATTAAAAAAAAAAAGCCAGCAAAGCCAAAAAATCTAACCTAACACTGATGTAGGAAATGCATATTAAGGAAGGGCAATTAAATTTGTTTTATTGAAGAAACTGAGGGCATAAGTGTGCAAACTATTTACATAATAATATGGAGATTGGAACATTTTACCCAAACAGTGAGCGAGTGGTAGAAACTCAGGCTTTGTCTATGGATGACTACATTTTTTCATACTTGGTTGCAGTTTCCTGTATTTGTGAGGCAGTGCCAGGAACAGAAAAAGAAAGGTTTACATTCACTCATCCATTCTCTCCCTGTCATGTGCAAAGCACCAAAACCACAGCCTGCACATCTTGCCATGGTTTCCCCCTGCTGTTTCACATGCCCAGGTTCAGTCCAATAAAAGCATGTCAACTGGCTACATTATGTATTTCAAGGTGTGGAAAATTTGACAACAGGTCTGAAAAACAATTATCAACAAGATATTTAGGTTAAGTAGTCTTGAATAGATGGTCTATTACAAATACAAAAGATGTAGGTTACTAGTTAAAATGAAACTGATTAAACAGCTTTTTATCAATCATGCAAAGATGTAAAAAATAAAACTTTGCAGAGATACCTTAAATAAATTGCTGAAGTGGAATTAGGGTAGAGGCTCGCTATGATGGGTAACAAAAAATTGGTAAGAGTATAAAGGATAAGTGGCAACTGGTACAGTACCAGATGATATTAACAGGATATGTGGTATACATGCTGTAAATATAGCCTTTCACCAAAATATCATAAGAATATACAGCAGAGGTGGCGAGAAGACAGAGCAAGACAAGTGTGACATGCTGTTGTCAAGAGAAAATATAACGAACATGTATAATGTCATCTGAGAGTATCTAGGCTTACCAGCATTAAGGTGATCGGCTGTGAAAGCATTGACAAATGTCTTTCTGCCTCTAACAATAGAGGAACCATCAGAAGTCAGGACAGCTTGGTTTCTTATTTCAGACACATCTACACCATTTACCAGCACTCCTTTGCTGCCTCCACCAGAAAGGGTTGAATTCATCTTGAGATTCCTCGCAGTTAGACCTTTTGTGAAACCTAAGTCACATTTTATTACCTGCAACACAGATGTACTGTCAAATCAAATGGTTCACTTAGGTTATATTCATATACAAAAAATGCAAATGTCATATGGATCAGAAGAGAACAACATGCCACATCTTCATTCTGAAGAACAGCCATACGGTACAGCTCATCAATATTCACATTGTTGATGGTATCCACTTTAAGAACACCAATGTATATACCATTAAGGAACTGTACCTTAGCTGTTGAAGAAAAAATATACCATAATTGATACAGGAAGCTTGAAAAAATATACATCATTGAAATGCTGTCCATACAGAATACTTCAGGCAGTTAAAAGAACTAATTATACCCCCAAAGATTGGCAAGAAATGTACTGCCCTCATAAATAAAATGTCATAGAAGGTTACTAAAAGGAGAAGCAAGGGGCTGGAAAGATAGATGGAAACCCTCCCTTCCACACATTTCAGTTTCTTCCTTACATTTCAGTTTCTAAAAGTGGTAACAATACAAAAACAAATGCTTGGACTGTGGCGTATGAATGGGCATGGATGTAACCAGGATGATAGCTATGAAGAGAGGAAGCGTCTGGGAAGAGGAACCTGGATGTTCTAGCTCTGAGGGAAACTAACCTCAAGGGGAAGGATGGTTAGGTTATGTTCAAGCGTTAAATATGAGGGTGAGGGCAAAGAAGAGTATGGCACTTCAGTCGAAGGAGAAGCTGTGGATATGGGTTAAAGAGTGTGAGTAAGAGAGTTCCAGAGTGATGTCGGTAAGAATGATAGTGCGCCTGGTACAAATTAGACTTCCACAGTGATGTATGTAAGGAGCACCTAATTGAAAGAGCAAATTATAGAGGAGTGTGTTTGGGAGCACCAATCTATAAGTACCAATGAGATTATGCTATGATGCTACCTCCTATCACAATCTGTTTGATGTATAATGCTACAATGTTTTTTTTCCACATCAGTCTGTCTGTCTTTAATATTTGTTTGCCATTTTCTGCATTATCTGGGTATCACCAGGAACAAAGGTCCCATTCACTAGCATCTATTCTCTAGCCATCATGTGTAATGCACCAAAACCACACCCTTCCTATCCACAACTGACCCCATAGACTTTTGTTTATGGGGTCTTTTGGCTCTACAGACTTTTCTCAAGGTTTTCTCTTGGAAGTATGGTTGTTGAAATGATCAGTGTGTGTGTGTGTGTGTGTGTGTGTGTGTGTGTGTGTGTGTGTGTGTGAGTGTGTGTAGAAGCACACAGTGTATTTTGAAGTATGTGGAGAGTTCACTATTAGTAAGGGCAAAGATGGATGTTTGGTGGTATAGTAGTCCCAATGGTATGAATTAGAGTTGAGGGCCCTAGACAGAAAGGAAGAGAAGACGGGTGTACTGAAATAAGGTGAAGGACAAAATGCAGCACAAGGAGGTTTGATTGTGTGAGGAATGGTAGTGGAAAAGAGGTACAGGGGCACCGAGTGTCAGCACAAGCCCTAGAGCAAACAATTTTACTGGGTCCCCTTTCCCCTTTTTTTTTCTCCTGTGTATAAGAAGTAACTAAAAAAGATAATTAACAAGAACAGTAATGAGCTCATAAAGCAAAATCACAGCAACAGCCATTCTTATCTCAATTATGCAGTTGGAATAGTTACTATGCAGTCAATGACCAGGGAGATATATTACCAGTCGTACCCACCTCGGTACTGGGAGGATTAGTGATGGCTGCCTAGTGAGCCAGCACTACAGTGGTTGTCAAGTTAAACTCCTCTGACCCAGGTAGCTGTCTTTTCTTTCAGCCTCACCCACAAGTGGACTACTTGCATTCTCTCCACAAACAATCTGTTGCACACAACACAACTCTTACATCTCATTCTTCATATCCAGATTTTCACACAGTGAGCACTATGCACTAGCCCTCCCTTCTGGTAAAATCGTAGGAACAATTGACAGAAGTAACAAGCAAAAACATTTAAGCAGGAGCATTAGGTAGAAATAGTAAGGACATTAGGCAAGAGCATTAGATACAAGTACTCAGTGCAAGCATTAGGTAGGAGCCTCTGCAAGAACTTCTCAAATCACCACAACCAGCTCTTTGGGCAGATTTTTCCATTCTTCTCATTTCATCAAGGGTGGGTTCATTTCTGATCAAAGGGACATACACTTGTGAAGCATTTGCACTACATGACAGTTGACACAAAACATTATCAAGCATACAGCAAGAAACATGCCTCTTAACATCTGAACACAACATGGATCTTCATGCAAAAGTTGTTCTATACAAAAAATGACAATCCTTCAAACCCTATATCAACAGCCAAGGTATGATATTTATCCTTGGTATCAAAGGACAGTTGCCACTTCTAAGATTCAAATATCACTTGTTTTACAAAATGTACATAATGATATTGAAGTTCTTACCTGTAATACTCTGATCAGATGATTTCAAGACCAGAGAATTTAAGAAATGTTTAACATCAACCTTATTTCCAGCCTTAACCGCAGTAATATCAGCACTAGCTTTTACATTTCCCTTGATTATTAAGTTGTCGACAATTACATCAGAGTCAATTGTCACATCACCCTCATCCTTCCAGATTGCTCCATTCTGAAGCTGACAAAGATAAAAGTCGGATTATTTTCTTTTTTTTTTTTTACAAATGATATAAGGTAATTAAATTCACATTCTACATCACCAGTCTAGGAAAAAGAAGTTTTATCTGGGTGACTGGCATCAGTTGTACTTCATGCAGCAGCAAAGAGAAGAAAGTTCCCATGTGACACTTTGTTACGGGAATATGCAAATAGTTAACTGATCAGTTATCCGATAAGATTAGAGCATACCAATATGCAGTGACCACAAGCATGGTTATGATTATCTATCCCTAACAAACGAGTGTTGAATGTCGTGTTTAGCTTGTAATACCTCTGCTATATTGCAGCCATCCAGTACGTTTGAGTCAGATGAAAGTCCACCAAGAAGATTAAGATCCTCAGTAAATGTCACCTTTCCACCCACGTGTCCAGCTTCATCCACCAACATAATTGTGTCCATGTTAACTCCATCAATCACTGGAGCATATAAATCCTCTGGAAGATTAACAATAAAAGATATGCTGTAAATATAAAAAATATTCTTAATACATGAAAAATAACATCATGTGGATACATGTAATAGAGAAACTGGGTGCCTTTCGTGGGAGTTGTGTAGTTAGGCTACAAGTGTTCACTGGGAAAGTGCAGCACCAACTTAATCTTCAGCCAGTGTTGCATTATCAAAAGGTAGAAATAGTCTAGTAAGTGTCATAGAACTAGATGGGTAGGTAGTAGCTGGTAGGTGGCCACCAACCATGGAGGTAAATTACTGGTACTACCTGCTTGGGTATTGGGAAGGTTACTCACAGCTGCACAACAAGCCAGAACTTCAATAGTCGTCGAGTTTTACCGCTCTAACACAGGCAGCTGTATCTTTCTGCCTCACCCACATCTGGACTTCCAGCATTCGGTCCACAAACATACAATCTACTTGTCACACAACATTTGACAACACAGATAATTCAGTCTTCATAACTAGATTTATGCAGTAAGTGCTATGCACTATCCCTATCTTTTGGCAAAATGGTAGGGGTAATTGATAGTAGTTAAAATGAACAATAGGAAGGAGCATTAGGTGTAAGTAGTAGGGTGGAAAATAATGGAAGAACATTAGGTATACACATTACATGTATTTGGTAAGAACAACAGGTAGGAACCTCTGAAAACACTGCGCTATCTAGAGTTGCCCTCTGCCAGTAGCCTGTTAAGGACAAGACACTACACAGATAAGAAGTGGCTCTGGAATTCACCAGTCATAGAGACTTTATCCATGGCCACTCCCTTGAGGGAGTTCCCAAAAGGCACAGGCATCAGATTTATTGAGAGAAATGTAAGTGAATATAGTTAAAGCATGTCTATTTCTAAACTCTGTTTCTTTTATTTTTCTGCATTTCCTTAGGTACTTTTCTCTACTTAATTTCCATCATTTCTGTATGGACACCTAGTAAGTGCTACTCTTAATGTTGAAAAATATGGTTGCCTTAACTAAATCATCATCCACAGCTTTGGACAGATTTAAACTTTAGCTGTTAATTGGAAGAAAAAATGTATATATGTATTAGCAAGTGAGACACAGAAAAAACTCTTACAGTTTACTGAGATTATATGATAGAAATTTTATAGAAATGATGATGACAGTAATCTGATAATGATAATTATAACAATAATAATATTACTACTGCTTCTACCACCATGACTGCTTCTACTACTACCACTACTACTACTACTACTACTACTACTACTACTACTACCCCTATCTGTAATAATAATAATTATGATAATGGTATTGATAATAGTTATGATAATAATAATGATAATCATAATGATAATAATAAATCCCTTGGGGATAGGGGAGAAAGAATACTTCCCACGTATTCCCTGCATGTCGTAGAAGGCGACTAAAAGGGAAGGGAGCGGGGGGCTGGAAATCCTCCCCTCTTTTTTTTTTTCCCAAAGAAGGAACAGAGAAGGGGGCCAGATGAGGATATTCCCTCAAAGGCCCAGTCCTCTGTTCTTAACGCTACCTCGCTAATGCGGGAAATGGCAAATAGTATGAAAAAAAAAAAATTTCTAAACTCCGTTTCTTTTATTTTTTTTTGCATTTCCTTAGGTATAGGTTCCTCTCTGGTCATTCCACCACAGCAGTAGTTGTCGCAACTTCTCACTCCGATTCCACCAACAATGGTGTTCCTCAGGATTGTGTCATCACCCAAAAACTCTCTCCCATCTATAAATGATCTTTCCTCTATTTCAAACAATATTCAATTTTATGCTGATGATTTCACTTGCATACTTCAACTTGATTTCCCTACCTTTGGTCTACTAATACTTATTTTCTTTCTCATACTTAACATATATCCTTTCAATTAACACCTTTGCAGTAACTGCGCTAAATTTAAATATTTTCCTGTATCTACCTAAGTCATTCTTTTCATTTATTCCATTTCAAAACACCATAATTCAACACTGTAATAATATAAACATGTTGATCATAAGCATTTCCACAACTATAATCTGGAAACACCACAATCATCATTGCAAAGTCTGCTTCCCAAAGGATAGTGGTATTTTATGGGTGCTGCAATTATCATCGAGTAGGTTTAATAGCTATGGGCCTTTTATATGCCACAGTATGGAGTACTAATCACAAACTGGGGTGGTTTTACATCCATGGATATTAACAAGAGTGGAATCAGTGGAGTCAGTTTTTCTGGCATCACCTGTCTTCAACCATTCCCTTCTGTATGCCACAATACTGCATTGCCTTCATCAGGTATTTTGACCAAACAATAACAAGGTTAACTTTTGAATCTAATAATTTGTGGATAAATCTTACTTCATACCTTGATGAATACTCTCTATGATGATATATGCTCAACTACATTTTTTCCAACTCTTTAGTTAGGTTGCTTGTGATGGAATCATACTTCAACTGGGAATTTAAATCTGCAAAATACCAAAGCCACAGTCATGGTGTGAAGCACCATCCTAATTAGCTCAGCAATAATGGAAGCAGTTAATGTGATAGTCCAGTATTGCAGTAAAGACTAGAATTTATTTCCAAAACTTACACTAGCACAGACTATGGTGAGGGTCACGAAAATACACCAAATACTGTACATTCTGCAATGAACAATGATAACAGGCAACAGAGATATTATTCCCTTGGTAAAAGCAGCAAGTGCCTACACAAGTAGGTCATATTTCATGCATGCTATTACATGGTAAGGTCAGGCCACAGAATTTTTTTAAAAATTAAAAGATCACTGATGCACAGACTATGATTTATATTACACATACTTGCAATGATGTCGCCAGTGAAGGTTTATATGCTGTCGATGACCTGTTCACCTGACCGCCTTAGAATTCTTGCAGCAAGTGTGCTTACATCAATATCATTTATTTCTGTGGGATTGAAGTTCCCCCCAATGTACAGAGGCTCTGTGAAAATCTTGTGACCAAAGATTTTTCCACTGTAGTCTTTTTGAACCACCTGTTGGGAAACAAAGTGTTTTTACTTACACTGTACATTCAGTCATGTTAGATTATTGTATATATTTAGAATTTAGATGCTTACATTGTTGAGATGCTCAGTCCAATCTTCTCCATTGACTGTCGAGAATGACAGCTCCTTAACAAAGTGGACGTCATTCTCGATAGTAACTCTTGATGTTACATGTTGCAGCGATTGTGATGTCTTCTTCAGAGCTCGACTACCATGTTCAAAACGTCAACTCCATCCACTAAACCACTCACTGTTAACTTGTTTACTGTACATGTAAAGAAATCTGCTAGCTACAATGCATATTTACCATTGCACAACTTCAAAAATTCATGTGAATAGACAACTTTTAAGAAACATACATACAGACCTGGACAGGATATTTCAGTGGGGTAAACAAAATCTTAAAAGTTTAATGCCTCCAAGACCCAATTTCTACCAATCTTTATCAAAAACTCAACTCTTGTCGCCTTTGATGGTTCTGCAATTCCACCTCTTGATTATGTGAAAATAATTGGTATTGCTGTAACATCTACTCTTTCTTGGAAACCACACAGGACAGGAATAGCCAATTCTGTCTCTAAGAAACTGGGTATTCTGTTTAGATGATGAAACTTCCCTTCTGAGCAGTTGCTCCATTTATACAAGGAATTGATTCAACCTCGTATGGAGTACTGCTCTCACAACTGGGATGGACCCAGCTCTGTATGCATACTTAGAGTCGAAAGCAATCTGACAAACTGTCCCACACTAACTTCTGAACTTGACCCTCTTGCCCTTTGCTGCAACGTTGGTTCACTTTCCCTCTTCTATTGGTATTCTTTGGTTTCTCTTCCCAAAAGTTGGCCATTTGTGTGCCCTCACCACTAGCCAGACTATGCAATACTCGGCAAGTTGCTGCATCACATAATTATTGTGTGGCCATAAGTGACTCAAGGGTGTGCAGTTTTGATAGCTGATCCTTTCCCTACATGTTGAAGCTTTGGAAGGATCTTCATGTTTTTCCCAATAACAATGACCTGGCACACTGCAAAAGACAGGGCTTCCACTTACTGCAAAATTCGTAAAAACTTTCCCTTGTCTTTTCTTTTTCCATTTCATAATACTCTCTATTTCAATTAAGGCCTGGCTTTGATGTGGACTTTAATCTGACTGGATCCTAAAAAAATTACACATTCATATTATATTATACTTGATAGCCAATTCCCATGTCAGAGAGTTAGTGCCAGGAAACAAAGAATGGCCCATCCACTCATACACACACATACATAACATATATACATACATACACAAGTACATAAACTTGTTTGCCTCTAGTCCATTCCTGGTGCCACCCCACCTCACAGGAAACAGCATCGTCACCCCTTGCCTCAGCGAGGGAGAAAAAAAAAAGGCCACATTTGTTCACACTGTCTCTAGCTGTCATGTGTAATGCACAGAAATTACGGCTCCCTATACACATCCAGGCCCCACAGACCTTTCCATGGTATGCCCCAGACATTTTACATGCCCTGATTCAAACAACCCCAGTATACCACATAGTTCCAATTCACTATTCCATGTGCACCTCTCACTCTCCTGTATGTTCAGGCCTGATAACTCAATCTTTTCACTACCCTTCCACCTCCAGTTTGGTCTCCTGCTTCTCCTTCCCTCCATCTCTGACATATGTCCTCTTTGTCAACCTTTCCTCACTCATTCTCTCCATATGTATACATTTCATCACACCCTCTTTTGCTCTCTCAACCATGCTTTTTCCATTACCACACATCTCTCTTACCCTTTCATTACTTATTCAATCAAACCACCTCACACCACACATTGTCAAACATTTAATTTCCAACACATTCACCTTACTCTATTCAACCCTATTTACAGCCTACACCATGCAACCATATAATGTTAGAACTACTATTCCTTCAAATATACCAATTTTTGCTCCGATAACATTTTTAATCGCTCCCAGAACCTTTACCATCTCCCCACCCTGTGACTCACCTATGCTTCCATGGACTGACTTTCTAAACTTTATGCAACCTGAAATATACAAAGTTCATTTTTCAATGACTGGCATGTCAGTTTATATCATTTTCAGCCACTTAAAAACCCTGAATTGTAGAGGTACATAGTGCATCTTAAACACAGCAATTTGAACAATGGTGATACTCAGCATTTGACTTTGGTGTCAAGGAAAAATGAAATGACGTGAGAGAAGTGGTGAGGGAGATTCAGCTTGAAAGAAAGCCTGCTTACAGAAATAACTAGAAACTGAATCAAGAGCAACATAGGGCAAGTATATGAAACAAGGGATGAGAGAGGAGTGGAGGGCATTTAGGGAAGCACTGCTTACCTGTGCAGGTCACATGCTTGGTATGCAAAAGGTGGGATGTGGATATATGAAAATTGGGATGGAGTGAAGTTGCAAGTGAAAGAAGCATATGGATATCATCTGCAGGAAAGGTGTGCAAGACCAGGAAGTGTAAAACCGCAAGCAACAAGATGTTAAGAGAAAGGTTAATGTGCTGAATAAAGGAGCAAAAGAAATCATGAATTTAGATAAAGAAATTTTTGAAATGAGTATCATATTAATATTATTCAATTAATACACATCAGCAAATAATAAAATCATCTACAATAGTAGATGAGAAAAAAGGAGAGATAGGTAGTATGTTTGAGGAATGGAACCTGGATGTTTTGGCTCTGAGTGAAACGAAGCTAAAGGGTAAAGGGGAAGAGTTGTTTGGGAATGTCTTGGGA
>JAUTBX010188935.1:0-15114 GCA_032361465.1 Lepetodrilus tevnianus
TGGTTGTAGTGGAGGTGTTGGCTGTGGTTGTAGTGGAGGTGTTGGCTGTGGTTGTAGTGGAGGTGTTGGCTGTGGTTATAGTGGAGGTGTTGGCTGTGGTTGTAGTGGAGGTATTGGCTGTGGTTGTGGTGGAGGTGTTGGCTGTGGTTGTAGTGGCGGTGTTGGCTGTGGTTGTAGTGGAGGTGTTGGCTGTGGTTGTAGTGGAGGTGTTGGTTGTGGTGGAGGTGGAGGTATGAGTAATAACACAATGGTAATGTGGTCGTCATGTGTCTGGTGGTGGTACTGATAATGCCATCGTGTTGATGTGGTGTGTGGTAATCTAGTGGTGGTGTGGTTGTTATTATTGTGGTGTCGTCTGGTGGTGGTTATGTGGTTGTTGTTGTTGTTGTTGTGTGTGTGAGTATGTGTGTGTGTGTGTGTGTGTGTGTGTGTGCGTGCGTGTGTGTGCGGTTATACTGCTGCTAGTGTTGTTGTTGCGGCTATGATGTTGTGTGGTGGTAGGGTAATGCAATCGGTCGTACTGATAATGCCAAGGTGGTGATGATGATGATGATGATGATGATGATGATGATAATAATGGCATAGTGGTGATGCTGATAATGTCATGGTGGTTAATGGTTAGCTGGAGGTTATGTGAATACTGGTGATGTGGATCATCTGGATGTTGTGGGTAATTAATAATGCAGCCAGTGTGGTTGGGTATTTATCTAGGGATTATAATATTGATGTCGTGACTAACTTTGGATGCGTTTTCATAATACCTATAGATGACAAACGATATTAGATATCGTATTAATTAAAAGCTAATTGTGGACATCTATTATGTATTTGTGCGGTGTGCTATTTTAGCCTTTACGGAAGATAGTGGCCATTAAGAAGTAATTTGTTCACTTCAATAATGACACTTCTTTGTCGACCACTTTAATGGAAATGATCCGTATAATGGATTTTTCAAATTTAATTAATACTGTAGAACAGTGTTATTCTTCGTGAAACTATTTTCAAATGATATTTTCATAATCGATTTATGTTGAATAGTGTCATGTACCTACTATATTATTCTAATAGGTATGTGCACTATTTGATGTACAGTTGGTTATATTACTACTAGTGCATGTGTCTACTAGTGCTAGTGCACATGTACGCGAGTCACATCAACAGCAATGGCTCTATATGTTTAACTGACGTCTATCAGCTTGGAATAATCTGCCCTTAAGACCTTTTGAAAACTGATAGATATTCTGTGAATCCATTTACAAATAATTTAGAATAAGCTAGCATGAATAATGTATGCTATTTGTTCTAGTATTGAACTATGTGGTGCTGGTGATGACTTCAAAACGACATAAGATATTCCAAAAATGAGTTAATAACAAACGTACTGTATTTATAAACGAAACGGAGATTACAGGTTTCATCAATCACCATCAATTATTGTTCCTCGGCATTTGCTAAGTGATAGCTTTTCAGTCATAGATTGACAAATCAAGAACGATATCTTGATAAATTGTAAATAGCCATAATTACGGTGTAGTCTGAGACAAAATGGTACGTTCCCAGCTTACATCAGACGAAATTCTTGAAAGTATAAATTATAATAGTATAATATATACAACGTATTTATCTGTCTGTAGGCAACAGTAAATATAAAGCATTGAAGTCATAATTTCCAGTATCGACTAAAATTAGCTAGGAACATGTTTCTATTTGAAATCAACGAATCCATAATATACGAGAGTTGGAACCATATATATAGTACGATTTCATACTCGCGCAAATGTATAATGCATTATGTATATTATTTGCTGGGGAGCGGTATTTAAATAAGCTATACAGCTTGTTTACCAATCCTCAATATTTGCTGAATAAAAATATGTTTAAATACAAAATAAAAAATAAAAAATACTCGAATTCGATTTTTTTCTAAATTGTAATTTCTGAACGAAACATTGAGTTGAGAAGTCCTCAAATAAATGTTCGTAATCATGAGGCCGGTTTCTACTGGCGAGTGGTGCTAGTGCACTGGAATATCCTGCAGCAGTCAAAACCTAATATTATATGCCTCAATACACCGAGGGAACCAAACAAATGGTAACGAGAAATTACATGTAGAAGGAAGTGTGATAACGTGTGGCGTGGACATCCTTTAATAAGTGTAGCTATATCCGTGTTAAATCCAGTAGATTTACGATCAAGTATACTGATAGAAGTAAAGTACCCGCAGTTAAAAGCATTCTAACACTTTTATGTCCGAGTTTCGATATATGAAGACGTCAACCAGTGTTAGCCCCACACGTTGTGATGTGTATATTTACACGACCTTTTACAGCGCGAATTTAGATCCGTCAAGCATTTCCGATTCGGTGTTGACGAACAACGTTGTGGTATAGTGGTAGAGTGTATGTCTCATAACCTGGCGGTTCCGGGTTCGAGCCTAACACATCCCATCGCGTAGCACCCTTAAGCAAAGTGATGTAATCCACAATGTTTCAGTCCACCTATCTGTCAATGGGTACCCAGTAGGAATTGTGAATGTAGACCGTAACTATATATAGAACAGCTTTAGACAGTGTATATTCTCCAGGGAGTTGAGAAGGTGAATCCATCATAATAGTATTCTACACGCGGTACATTTATATGAGTGAAGCCATCTAGAGTTATTTGATTCAACACTCGACCTACCCTAGGGTGACGGTCACGTCATTAAATTAGCCAATTAGGGTACTCGTATCATCATGAATGTTTGGTCATTGGCTAATTTCATCACACTAGGGTTTGTCGATTGTTTGAAACGAATACGCTCCCAGACATCTAGAAAGCTACTCCAAAACCATGAAAACAAAATAATATGGTGTGATCACCTGACGTGTCCAGGAAGTGTACAATATAAATAACAGGTCGGTTTCTGTTTTGTACGACATGTGCTGGCTGTACTGATATAATTAGTCAGTCTTGTTTGCTAAATTCTGTCCTGTGTTTTAATTGTCAACAGAAGCATCACGATCAGTCCTCAGGGTAACCTATATATCCATAGAAACGTGAGCTAGAAGTATTAAGATAATTTTAACAGCTTATACTAGTTTCTATTTCAGTCCTCATAATGTGAAATTCTATTGGATACAATTTTAAAAACTAAATGTATTTCCGTGTGCTCTCCGAGCGTTACTTTTCATCTAAACTATTGTTTGGGATAAGATATTAATAGTTCCATTACAATGTTATTCCACTCATAGCATTGATTTAGATTATCTTATAGTGCACGTATTTATATTGTACCATAGCCATGCTAGACATATATATCATACATCTACATTATTACCGCGTTTAATGGATCAATGTGCACTCATTTAACCACATGCTCAACTCCCTGGGGAGTATACAACGCAATCTGCCATTCCCATAACGAGATGGATTACGTTCATAATCATCTAACCTGTTGGGAGAACAGGAGCAGTATGTTTTGTATGAATTATTTTATGAATAATTCCATGATTTAGACTTCGTATCCGTGACCATTCATCATAGACTTCAATTATTTTACGAAAGGTGCAGCTGGAGAGCTCACAATGCATGGCAATGTACGCGAAGTGTGGTTCACTGACACACGTGGCCATACTGACTTTAAATCGCGGTTTACGTCATTTCCGGTTATAGAAATAGTTAGTATGGCCCACGCTCTGAGTTAGGCTAGGACTAAAGTGCGACCCTTTCGTGAAACGCAGGCCATACCAGGCAATAGGAATTAAAGGCATAATATCACAGATATTTATGCTTGCTTTGTATTAGTTCTAAGCTATAACTGCAAAGTACATTCACTTGACATACATAAACTAATGTTTGTACTTCCAAAAAGCTTTCCACCGCTGTGTGGTTGACACATCTCCACTGCACCCACCTCGATAGACAATACTTCTATATATAGCATTCAAAGGGGAGATAACTCTAATGTTTGCTCGCATTCCGTCTTAGAACAGTGATGCATCAAAGACAAAATAAATAGCTGAACGTTCCCTTTTTAAATATAAAATATGATTTGTTTTATAACAATGGAGTGCTGGGGGATAAGCACATCAGTAAATAACTACTCAGATTTCAGATCGAAATGCGTGTGTCCATATATATAGGTCAATCAACCGTGATGCTATGCCTTTAAGACCCGTCCTCTACAAGTTGTATAGACGATAGTATTACATTTACTGACCTCACATACATTTGTATAGCAATGGCGAATTCACCATTAAGGCAACACAAAAAATCTCGGATAATTCAAAGGCAAGAGCATTAGGCGTTGGAAAATTCAAGAGTGTACAAAATACGATGAGTAGAAACACTGCCAATATAACCATTCGGGCAGATAAATATCTCGGCTTACATTTCTAACGTGAAGTATTTTCTCATGCAAATTCGAGATATTGCTAGAATATTGATGTATAATAACAGCCACTTATTGAGTACTGTGCAATTCTAAGCATTTTTTTGTGTCTCTTAATTGGCACTGCAAACTTAGTTTTTAAAGGATGTCATTAATTTTGCATCCATGAGTTAAATTCGAAATTCCGACCGCAAAAGTCAAATTGTATGAAGATTAATGGCCCAAATGGAATATTTATTTCAACTAATCAAAAGATGCTGACACAAATAGAACGGTTGGGTGGCATGCTAGGTGTCCAGGTTAGGGAACCGTTCCACGGAACAACCGTAGCGCTACGACAGTCGTAACTTATGTATACGTTAACATAGCGCTACGGTTGTTTCAGGGACCTGGCCCCCGTTGCACGACGCTCTTGTAGGGCTACCATAGTTGTAACTGGGCTCCTGCCACAATAGAAAGCGTTGACGTTACAATAGTTGTAGCCTACAAGAGCGTCGTGCAACGGGTGCCTGGGCCCGAGATTACGAAACTTTTCCGAGTACGATTTCATACTCAACTCAAAATGTTGTTCATAAAACGTCATGTGACGTCATAGCCTGAGTACGTTGTTGTGCTCAACTCAGAATTGTGTTCATAAAACGTCATGTGATGTTATGGCCCGAGACTCATAGCACGTGCTAACGTATGTCCTTGTAAAGTATGTGCATAGTATTTCATCTCAAAATAGAGTTCCTAGGAAGATAACCATAATGTATTCCATTTAAAGTGTGGTGTTTGCCTTGTAAATTATATGGACAATATTTCATCTCAAATTAGAGTTCCTAGGAAGATAACCATAATGTATTCCATTTAAAGTGTGGCGTTTGCCTTGTAAATTATGTGGACAATATTTCATCTCAAAATAGAGTTCCTAGGAATATAACCATAATGTATTCCATTTAAAGTGTGGCGTTTGCCTTGTAAATTATGTGGACAATATTTCATCTCAAATTAGAGTTCACAGGAAGATATAACACACCGCATTCCAAGCAACTTACTATGCAAAGTACAATACTGGTAATTGCAACGTACAGTAACCTATTCTGCTTCCAAATATACCCTGGTCTAGTTTGTGAACCAATTTACACCAGCCTCTGGTAGGACATCTCCGGCCATTATCTCCGCATTCTCACAAAGTAGAACAGAGATAAACTACGGGTGATAATTACAATATACAAAGAGCAGTCTGGTCTCCATCATAGGATCCCAGCACGTATCTTATAGAACTGCATATAGGAAGCTATCACACTGCAGTAGCCCGCTATGCAGAGATACTTAATGATCATATTAATGATATTTAGTTTTCTGAAGTAGGCCTACATATTGATTTGGGCTCATATTGAAAATAATTTAAGCCACCCATAATTCTGAAATAAAAATAATAAGTATTCGGTAAAGAAAAAGATTATTTTTTTTGTTTTCTTTTATTATTTTTTTAAAAATATTTTTTAAAATACATATTTGTATTCCAGTAAATTACATATAATACAAGTATGTGAATGCAGAATCAGCTAATATAGAAATATAAATAGATTAATCAAATACAAGTGGTCTATGGACAAGAAATGAGTCAATAACAATATGGTCTAATAGGAAAGTAGTGAATGTTGATTAACTAGTTGTTGTCAATTGGTGTCATTCGTTGTATGGTTCAACATACCTTCTGTTTGAATGTATGATACCCATCCCATACCACCCTATTCCATTCTCTACCCCACCCCACCCAATCAAAACTACACCCACCCGACTCTGAAACACAGGTTTCTATTACATTTCAAAGCAACCCGTGGATCTCTCGAAAATGGAATTATATATCAAAGCAAATAAAATCCCATATATTTTTAAACCATAACCTATACTATGCCTATCAAGCACTATGTCATAGTCGTGCATTCCAATCACCATCCAAATGTATTTGATTAAAACGCAATCCTGAAATCTAGGCATTACAAACTCATTCCCAATTGCAACCTGTCGTTTGAATCTCACATGTAACTTGATAATATTCGATTCAATCCAATAACACACAAATTATATTTAATTAACATTGATATTTCAATGAAATACTTCAAAACACAGACATTCCTTTTCAAAATTCGCCACTAGATGTCAGGTTATTGATGGTAAAGGTCGCCAGGAGTTTTCACCAATGTTTGGCATTTTAATGCTGATTCCACGAAATCACCTAAGAGCAGGTTGCACTAAAATAGGCTTGGAAACAGCAGAAAGGACGCCTATGGGTCGTCAACACGATAATTACCATGCTTAGGTCGCTTAATCCCCGACGTGAATACAGAACTAATGTCCACAGTGTCAGTGGACTTCAAGCTGTTGCATGTCAGTTCCAGATCATCCCCTGCCAACGTCAGACACAATGTCAACGTCAGACACAATTCCACACAACGTCAGACTCAGCTCAGCTCATCAGACACATCCACAACGTCAGGCACAACTTCAACGGCAGACGCAATCCTACAACGTCAGATACAACCGCAGCGTCAGACACAACTTCAACGGCAGACGCAATCATACAACGTCAGATACAACCACAGCGTCAGACACAACTTCATTGCCAGATACACCCACAACGTCAGACATAACCACACGCAACGTCAGTTACAACCACAGCGTCAGACACAACTTCAACGTCGCTCGCAACCATAACGTCAGACACAACCACACACAACGTCAGCCATAACCACGTACGTCAGACGCAACCATAGCTCCAAACACAATCATAGCGTCAGACACAACTCCACACAACTTCAAACACAACCACAACGCTAAACACAACCATAACGTCAAGCACAACTCCACACAACTTCAAACACAACCACAACGCTAAACACAACCATAACGTCAAGCACAATTCCACATAACTTCAGATCCTACGTCAAAGTCAGACACAACGTCAGACTTCATTGCTATAATAGTGCTACTAATCTAAAAAAGATTTATAATGTTAAACGTCTTACTTATAGGAGTATTACATGTGGACCTTACCCCCACAACATATCCCCACCACTACACCTACCCCAAACTATGCAATCTCTTATAATCTATGGCTAAACGTAACTTCTTCAGATGTCAATGATTGTTTGGATTTTCAAATACTTTATCCTTAGCACAGTAACATTGACCATGTTCCAAGACATTGATCATACGTATACGAACATTGGAATGGATTCCCCCGCGCACTTCAGCATACAGTCTAATTCGATACAAGTTTGTGTGGAGCAGCACGCACCTTCTAATGGGAAAAGTTTTAGGCATTGATACATTCCATTAATCATGTCACGTTCCGCAGAAATCACGAAGAATACTTTTTTTATTAGGTTATGTTTTTGTTTCTGTAATTTCCGAATCTGTAACAGGTAATCATAAAAACAAGTGTAATTTAATTTGTTATATAAATATTCTGTCGTTACAATCGGCGACTGTTACGTGAGAAAACATGCCGTGAAGGGTGTGTATGTGTGTGTGTGTGTGTGTGTGTGTGTGTCTGTCCGTATGTGTGTGTGTGTGTGTGTGTATGTGTGTGTGTGTGTGAGAGAGAGAGTGTGTGTGTGTGTGTGTGTGCGTGTGCGTGTGCGTGCGCGAACGTGTCGTGTGTGTGTAGGTCCGTGTCATTTAAGTGTGCGTATATATACATATATCTTTTTGGATGTGTGTGTTACTATGTATGCGTGTGTGTGTGCGCATGTGCGCGCGTGTATGTGTGTGTGTGTGTGTGTGTGTGTGGTACATGTGTCCTGATTTAGAATGGAGTTGTAATGATAATTATCCATTTAATTTAGTAGCATCAATGCATTGGTTTCAATGCATTCTATTATTATAACACTTCACACATCCACCACCCCACCTTCCACCCCACAACCTCTTCCGCCCACCCCTGCTACACGCCACCAACCCCACCACGCTATTACAGCCCGTTACTAATAATGATGTTCTCTTCATTTTTCTTCTTTACATTCCTTTAGAAATGACTGGTCAATATTCAAGGACATGCACATTGAAACCACAGGCTTAAGCAGGTACAAGCCATGGTTTTGGATGACAAACATATTTAACATGTAAATACCTTCTGGTTAGTGGGTAATCAGAGATAGAATTAACTTAATGCGTGGGGTCTCAACTTCGTACTCTTCCAGCTTAACGGTAATCTTCTCCCGGATTTGCTAAGCTCGGCTGACTGTTAAAGTTCGGTCCGCTGCTTTCCCTGGTTGCAAAAGTCCCGCGTCTTCTGTGCTCGATGGTTTAAGAAACTACAGATGTGTCTTGGAATAATAATCTGGAACTCAGTCTTGCCGCCTAGAAGGGATGTGTAATGCCAGTGTCAGGTATACTCTCATGGGGATGAGGCGCGTTTGTCTGGTCGCTCCGACGGACGGGAACTGTGTGTATTTGTCGGGTAACCGTCGGAAGAGTGAAGAGAGTGTCCGTTAGTTTAGATTGATGTGGAATCAGTATCTCAGAGTATCTGGTATTATTATTTTAAAATCTCCGTTCGTGTCCGTTACACTGTAAGCGCAAAATGTAAACTGGTTCCATGCCCCTTCGACACTCTTCCGCTTGTGCTTTCGGTGGCTTTAGCGCGCACGCGTAACATTGGCATGGAACCAGTTTCCGGTTGGCACGGAACCAGTTTCCGGTTAAGGTTTACTGTTAGAGTGTAGGAAACCAAACATAAATTAGTATGGACTTAGAGTGTCATTGATGGTAACTGTATATATTAACTAGTATTCGATAAAGAATATGTCGCAAGTTATTCGGAAATATATTGTGATGTTAATGTGTCCATTCAAGTACAACGTAAAAACTAAATGACATTTACCGCTTCTCATCAAAAGCGATATTACCTCTTCTCTTCTATTTTACATAAACGTCAAGCAGTGTTTAGTGGTAAAAGGTCGCTAGGGAAATATCACATGTACAATACTGATGTCACTCCAACTGTGAACTGTCTCCAACATAAACAGTCACGCGAGTCACGTGCCAATATAAGCTATTTAGATCGACTCTTTGCAAATTCAAGCTCCTCCGATGTTGTTGACATAAAAAGCTTAACGAAGACTTCTTACATAAAATACTCTGTTGCTATTCGACAGGAATTTAAATTACGGTATTATATGCTAACGTCTGCAGGAATTATAGCCATTCCCGTATATATAAAATGTCTTTATCTACAGTCTTTAATAAAACTCCGAGGTTTTATGCACTGTATAGCATAGTTTAATTAAATGTCATACGTCTTCACCAGCAGATGTGGAGTAATTACTCATACCATTGGAGATGTCGCTTGCATGTCATCTTACGCTATGGCTTCTAACATGGAGACACATGCACGTAGTTGGGGCAATTATGGACTGCGTAAGTGTGCAGTCGTGGTGTCGGAGTGAAGATACTCCTATGCTGACGAGTCCATTAACGAATGATATTGTTTTGAGTAATGTTTCCTTTGGTAAAAAACTTGAATAGCATGTTATAAGTTGTACAGTGAGTTCGAGATATTGCAGTTAAGACTGCGATCTGATATATGGACATGTACACGGTTGTGTTTTATTGCGTAAATTTAGCAAGATGTTATATCTTGCCCTTTTCTCTCGATCTTCCTTTAGTTATAATGTATGTCCATTTGTCTCTCTCTCCCTAGGGTTTAATATATGTCTCCATATCTCCAGTTCTCCTATTCTCTAAACATATTTCAATTAGAAAGTACAGCACTAGTTAACATGTATTTCCATTAGTATACAGTAGTGTGACCGTTCACAGAGACAATTTTGTTTATTACACGATACTATTTAAAAGCGGATTTGTATTCCTAGTTCAATATCTCTCTCTTTCTCTCGCTCTCTCATCTCCATTCTTCTCTCTCTCCCTCTCTCATATCCCTCTCGCCCTCTCACTCTCTTTATCTATCCCCTATCTCTCTCACCCTCTATCCCTTTCTCTCTATCTCTAACCCTCTCTCTCTATCTCTCTCGCCCTCTCTCTCACCCTCTCTATCTCTTTCACTCTCTCTCCCCTCTCTATGTCTCCTCTCCCTCCCCACTTCGCGGTTTACGGAACAAACCATCTGAGCAGTTCGGAATCCCGTAATCATCCTTAACCCCTGAATGGCTCCAGCGATCAACGACCGACGCCCCCACGATCATAGTTCCAGCACTTCGGACGGTCAAGCACCTGGCTTAATGCAATGACGATGCCCTAAGACCTGGGAACACGTATTGTCCACCAACAATGGCATTTTCTACGCTTTAATGTCATCAGACAGGCCAAACGTGTCTAGATGCCAAGTGATTGTCTGCCAAGGAAATGTCGCAATGGTTATTCCGCTGCCAAAACTGCTGCAATTAAATGGGCCTGTTTCACAAACATTGGAACCACTGTTTCAAGACTTAGGAATAACATCTATGAACATATTCGATTCAACACTCGACCTACCCTAGGGTGACGGTCGCGTGATGAAATTAGCCAATGAGGTGTACTCGTATCATCATGAGTGTTTGTTCATTGGCTAATATCATCACCCTAGGGTTGATCGAGGGTTGGAAACGAATACGCTCATATACTGCCTACTACCGAATACAAGTCAAAGTTAAATTTATCATCTAAAAGCCCTAATGGTGAACTGAAATACCGGGTATAACATTTGCAGTTGTCCTGCGTGTTATTACGTTATTAGTTATTTTGATCCTAACCCACTCTGGTTCAGGCTGTCCAGTTATTGTCTAGCATGTTCAGATTATCAAAATATCCCTTTCCCTATAGAGCCGCCTACAGCGGGATTCCCTATATAGACGCAGAGTCTAAACCAGGCTTCATGTCCCCTATGGTGAGCCCAGTCCTCTATCAATTATTGCCGCATATGAACAAGTGCGCCGTCGGCAAGACGCTTGGGATAATGGGAATTCATGGGAATTCTTGGGAATCTGCTCGTGTTCTGTTGTAATGGTCACGTATTGATGGACTAACATAGAGTCTGAAACAATTTGGTCCTATGTTCGTTATCACAGATTGCGTGCTCGGGCCACAGGTGCGCATTCAGCTGGGGTTAATCAACTTCCGGTGTATTAATGCGCGGAGTCGGTTACGTTTGTTTGGGATTTACCTGCCTTTGTAATTACACTGTGCTATCGTGTTTTATGGTTGGCATGTCATTTCGAAACATGCTGTGTGGAGGAGCTAGCTATAGTTAGTAATATATGGTAGGCTACTTGATAACGACATTTTCTGATGGGTTTTTGTTTTTGTTAATTTGATGTACTTCTCGCCTCAAGTTACTGAGTACAACAAAGAAAATACATTTGAAATTGAATCGCTTCCTCGGGAAGCTAATTAAAAGCAAAAGCAATGAATGGGAATCGCAGGAAAGTCATTAGTATGGTTTCATGCAGAACCTGACTAGAGGATACGAACGTAGATTTAATTTTAAATTAGATTTCGTGGCGCTCGTTCTCATGAAATGACACCAGTATACACATCTTTATGTTATTTTGTCTTACTCCCAAGGATATATTGGAAACCTCCACCGAGTTTGCATGATCACTGTCAACACATATTACGAATACGTTCACTCATCGTTGAAACAGGGCACGGTCGGACTGAAAACTAATATGGCCCTAATTATAACGCTGTGGTGTACGCATGTTTCCTACTATGTACGTTATATGTAGTGCAAGTAGGCGTACGCGCATTTAGTTATATGTATGTATTTACATTGTAACTTGCCATTTACAATGAATACATACAAACATTTTGAAAAAAAAAGAAAAAAGTAGGCGTACGCGCACGCAAGCCCATGTTTGGCGGAAGAGTCGTACTTTGGCCCGGGCGTAAATCATGGCGTTCACTATGATCTTACTACAGCATGTGAGGTCGTAACATAAGCCTCGATGTACGCCCAGACTACAAAATACCAAATTTTTAGTGCAAAATACTCACGAATCTACAATCATCACGAATTTGCAATGTGTAAAGATATATCTATCTCATCTCGTGCATCGCGAAAGGATATTGCTGACTCCTTAACATGGTTAATTCTGAAAATATGATGCGGACTACAGACCAGAAAACATATTTTGAACCAATTATAACATACACTGATTTATAACTTCCATTTACACAAAAACGACGAAATATAATTAAAACAGCATATGATATTACTTTAATGTTGCATTCCACGAATAAAAATATGTTGTTTTTAAAGCAAATAACGTTCAAGGTACTTTGGATTTGTAATTTGTTTTTATTATTAATGTCTATATGCTGGTAGCTATACATTACATACAACCAGAGAATGATAGATGTATCTTTCTTATTGTGGTGAAGAAAACATGGCATTAACGAAGTATGGGCTATTATAGTAAAACTTAATGCAAAACGGACGTGATAGATGGGTCTCTTAGTCAGTTGAATTGATCTTAATGAAAAAAATACGTAATAATCACTGCCTTTTTGTTCTAATAAAAGTAACTTAAGCCCCGGGGCATTTGTCAGATGCTATGCATTCACGTTTTATTCTCAAATGACTTAAAGGATTTAGTTTAGCACGTCGCGGTACTGTTTATACTGCCTGGGCATGCGATCTGACATTTACTTATTGAATTCAGTCGGTTTCAGTTGCACTAGTTTTAATTGAATTCCATATCTCCCTACGGTGCACTTTCATTCCTATAATATGTACGTTACTTTTCCACTGACATGCAAATTACGTTCACACTTTATCCTTGATTTGCCCCCTGGCGGGGATTGTATGCATTATAGAGTGACCTCCCTTGGTTTGACTTCCAATCGTATTCCTGGATCCCACTCCACTGACCAATCGTAGCGCTACCTACGAGAGTTGTAATTCCTATACGAGTATATGCCGTTACGACTCTCATAGCGCTTCGATCGCTTTGTGACACGGGACTTTGTTCCGGTGTAAAATAAATGTGCACTTTGGGATAGTGTGAAAGAGGATACGACGACATAACTTAATTAATACAAAACCTAACACTAACACGAAAAACTGCCAATTAAATTGCAATGCAAAGGGCAGCGTAATATGCATAGTTCTTTTGAATGTGAAAACAGTTTTCAATGTTAACACCCATAATATTAGCTGTCTTTTCATATCCTGTTGAAGGCCTTCATACCCGAGAATATTAGAGGGTTTGGCAGTAATGTGTTAAAATGCGCATGCGTTGTACTGATGTAAGACTTTCAATCTGTCCTGTTCACATTTTGAGTGTTTTTAATTTATTTATTTTTTAAATTATTGTGTGTGTAAATTAAGGATTTATAGTAGTTCACTTTCGCCAGCGTGTTGTATGCATATCTCTTCAAATACGACAGAAATAATCAACCACATCTGTTACAACTAGAGGGTTTTATAAAGGCTGTTACGTCTGTAAGGAATGAGTGCATCTGGTCCCATCTGCTAGTTACATCCCCAGTTAACAGGATTGGCGTAATGCGTAAACGTCACGATCATTGATAATTAAACAAAAGGATTTACATTATATGAGACATTTCGGTTTGAAATAAAAGCCAGTTCTGTGTGTAGTTTACGTAAATAGATCTGGAGTGGAGCATCTATCACAAGACGAGCATGACGTTACATTGTCATTGAAGGCCATGTATCTTTCCACGTTTCAGACATGTTACACCTCATACAGGTCGCATAGTATACCTTCATCGTATACCGTCATTTAGTATACCATCACATAGTATACCCTCACATAGCATACCCTCACATAATAAACCCTCACATAGTATAACTCACGTAGTATACTTTCACCGTATACTCTCAGAATATACCTTCATATAGTATACTCTGACATTATAGTATACCCTTCGTCTCACCGTAAAATATATGCCTTCATGTAGCCTCAGATATCGTACTCTCACATCGTGTAGAATAGTAATCGATGTTGCTCAATATAATATACACTGACTCATTTAAGGATTACCACTTTACTCTATAATCGCTTCTGTAATCGATATATGGGTTATACAACACGAGTTCAACATACCAGGGGTGCGTACAATGGAGAATACGTATTCATATGTATTCATATGCATTGCTACAGACGCCGTTCAGCAACACGTGTAGCAATACGTATTCATACTTTTCACTTCGGGCCCAGTCATTTTCCTACTAACCCGTTCAAGATAGAATACAGGCAATGCACTACGTACACTACTGGTATTCAATACGTATTCTCTATTGAACGCGCCTCAGAATGTATAAAGAGGTTGTGCAACTATTTTCATGAGAATTGGCTTGAAGTATGCATGATATTTTCAAAATTAATTCACGTTGACGTCTAAAAAAAAACCATTATCTAGGGCTTACTGTGCAAATCAGAACGTCCCTATAATACATACAGGTTCGTGAACGTTCGGACAAATAAAAAAGGCATCCATTTAAAAAGTAAAACTTGTAGAAAGTTATAATTGACTGAGGAAGCAGTTGAAGCAAAGATTACTGACGTTACAGCGTTACTTCTCATCCATAGCTCACGGCATACTTTACCGGCGTGTTAATAGGAAGTTATACGAACTAAATCGGCCAAAACTGTATGTACATACTGGTACACCGGAGGCGCGTTCAATAGAGAATACGTATTGAATACCAGCATTGTGCGTAGTGTATTTGCCTGTATTCTATCTTGAACGGGTTAGTAGGAAAATGACTGGGCCCGTAGTGAAAAGTA